>JAMKCH010015815.1:0-66979 GCA_023653785.1 Ophioderma brevispina
GTGGATTTTGTGTGATCCCATTACCTTCATTTTGTATGGTCATTAGATATCTTCCAAGAAAAGGCTATTTCCGCAAATTTTCAGTAGGTATGAGGGAATACTTGTAATCTCACACTACCCGTTGTTTTTTTTTTTTTTTTTTTCCTATAAGACCAATTCAAATTCTCTATAGTCATAAATCGAACTGCAAGTAAATTTGGCACTCATACTATACTTAGGCAGGGTTCCAGAATGATATACAAATCTCAACTTGTTTGAGGTAAGTCGGGTGATGAGGCTGTGGATTTGAGGCTAAAGTCATAAGTCATCAAGGAGTCATTTGAGGAATTTTCACAAAAAAATTATTGAAATGTCTCTTGTTGCAAAGAAAATAGATTGAATATTTATTACACTAACAAAACCTTTGAAGATGGTTATATGTTCAGTGGAAAGTTTCAATGAAAATAAACATTTTGGAGATCCTTTAGGTCCATGCTTTCCTTATTGGCGAAATAACTTAGCAGTCAACCAAGTTACTGAGAATAAGCCTTCTTAAGGGTGTGGATTTTAAGAGGTATTCCTGGATCAGAGGTTGGTCATTGGACAAAAAAAGTTCATTGTTTAAAAAAAACTATTGGGCTACAGATATAACTGGGTAGTTACACCATTGATCTGAATCAAAATGATCCTTAAGTGGTGGGTCATATCAGATTTAGGATTTAGTTTCAAGGTCATGAGTTTATTTGAGGTCCTTATTGCGTGTGTATAGAAAATAACTGGGGGGCAATTCACAACAAATGTTCAGGATGATTATTGTGGAATGAAGTGTTCACGGATATAGGATAATAGGTAATTTAGTGGGCATTTTGAGTCATTATTGAAAAATTCTGTTTTCTTTCTTCCTTCAGCAGAAATAGCCAAAGGTTAAAACTCCGTTCCGCTGTGGCCAATATCAGAGGTGGAAAGGTCCATTTTAGGTCGAACTGTCTACCTGAACCTGAAGCCTAAACAACTGTATCAATGCATTAAGTGTAGCATATACCGTAACGGTGTAGTATTGTTCCCTTAATTCCATGATTCTTATTACTGATTGCAAAGCAATAATATTTTTTCACTAACCTGTTCATGAACTGAATGGCCTTGAGGTTGTGGGGTGTCAGAGGGTTATTTTGAATTAATGGTCTCATGGTTGCTTGTTATTGTTTTGTTTGAACCAATAAAGTGCTTACTGAGTTTTGTGCTGCATGACTGTTGCATACAGGCCTGAAAGACTTTAAGGGACCAAATTTTGTGCCATCAGTAGTAAAATTAAGGGCAGAAAAAGAGGGGTTTTTTTTATTTGCAGTTGTTTTTTTTTTGTGGTATATTTTTTTGTTTTGACCTAATGTACAGTAATGTACTGATAAAAATACCTAATGGTAACTGTCCGTATGATCAATATGGATAGTGTTCAGTTCATACCTAAAGTTTGATTTTGCCGCACACAACACTACTTAAATTTTGGAAGCAATGCCAAATTGTCAGTTCAGGTTCTATTTGGAAATCTGCACAAAAAATCACGCATATGCAATGGGCCTGATAACTTCCCCAACAAAGTTGGGAGCCCCCTTCTGATGACTCATACTCCTGCCCAAAGAAAGTACAAACGGGGTGGCGAACATCAAGAAGCTAAAACTAAAGTAAACACGATTACCTTCCCAGAGTTCGGCCTTTGAAATGGAAATAAGCAACCTCACCTACCTATAAGTGACTAGTTTTTAACACATAACAATCTCATGTTCTAATAAGATATCACATAGTTAACTTTACCTGACAAATATTTGAATCACATCATCGGCCAAACGAGAGGCATAAATTACGGAACCTTTGAAGGCTCCCCTAATTACAACCGTGGCATGGCCCTTAAACATGTCACCATTTTTGTTGACTTTATTACTCTCCTGGGAACCCATTACATTGACATCAGGGTAATTAGATGTACCATTGGAGAACTAATGTTGTTTTGCCAAGCTTCTATTACCAGTGTGAATGTGACATAAGTTTATGACCATGGATGACACGGTTGACGTGTGTGGTGCACGCTCTAAGCGTAAATAGATATCATGGAGCATTGAAGATTGACACTTCTGGCCCTACATGCAAGAACGAATCTAGCACCCTGTTGTGCATTTGATATGCTTTTGATTTTGTTTTGCTTTCTTCCGTTTAAAAATACACAGCTAGATTCTGCTTACAAACTAAAAGGAGTAACTTTAGTATTGTTCATAATATGGTATGGTGCTACCCACCCACATGCCACATCACAGCTGTTTTGAATCCTATGTTAATTGTCTCTTTTTATTTTGCTAGTTGTTTGAAGCATAGAGTGAAGTATTATCAGCATACCATAGTCCATGTGATGGTCAGATGCAGGCAGAACCTATGCAGGGGGGTGTGTTGGGTACCCCCAAAAATTCCACAAAAGGGGAAAAGGGCCACTTTTTTTGCCCGGGGGAGGGGGGATTTTTTTTTTGATCAAAAAAGTCCAAAAACTTTAGAGAAAATATGATGAGAAATGTGTCCCCCATTGGTGATGAGATGTTCAAAACGTCCAAAAAAGGACCATTTTTAAGGGGTTAGGTCCATTTTTAAAAAAAAAAAAAAAAAAAAAAAAAATACCCCGCACCCCCCGTAAAAAAATCCTGCGTACGCCCCTGGATGCAGGTGTTCATATTGAAGATTAGTAAGTTTCCCATCAGAGACACTCAACTCTACCCTTGTGCTCACAAAATTAAAAGGCATTATCAGTGATGTGCAGAAGGTCGTAAAGTCGTGGCTCAATTCTCATAATTAATGTTTTTCCAACTTAAAAACTGATTGTCAAAAGGAGAAAAACAGCAGTATTCAAAGATCGGGACTCTCCATTCATTACGTGGTGTTAGTAAGTGTCCCTAAACGGACAGTCAATGACTAAACATCCGACTTTGTCCTTATTACGCGAGCGCTTTGGTCGTATCAATTTGTTTGGGTATGTTTAAACACCTATACCTGTTAACACGAAGAGCTTCAATAACTAGATTTGTTGATGATTTTTTTTTTAAATTTATCTTATGGGCAAATCACTGATAGTGAATCATTGAGTCCATGAAAACTGGTGGATTTTACAAAGTATTCCGAGTTTTCATTTTTTAGCCTATAATTCGAAACGGCTCTTGGTGTTGATTGAGATGTTCACATTGATAGGAAGCGCAATATTTATGAAAATATATAGTTTGCATGCCTTGTCCAATGTGGAACTCGCAGGTATTCAAGTAAAATGACCTTTGTTAAGCTCCAGATGTCCAGTCTTTCTTTTCCTACCCCTTTACCCCTTCCCTTCTTCCCAGGAGATGGGCTATAAATGATAACAGTGTTTAGGGTTATACCTCTGTCCCTTTTTTTTCAGGTAAGAGGTCCCATACCCTAACTATGACAAACTCACTAAAACTCACTGCAGCTGAGGCCGTGAAAAATGAGTTGCATACGTCATCAGCGCACGAATAGCTCTTATGAGCCCAAATCGCTGCCCTGGGGCCAGAAGCACCCCTCGTAGCTTACTAACCATCCCGGTCCATGTCACTGGGGTACTGGGGGCCCCAGTACCCTCCAGTGCCAAACTGGGTATTGTGTTTTTTACTGGGGGCCCCAGTTGTATTTCACTATCTAGCACCTTTCTGTTTTATTTAAGGTTCATAGATAAATCCTTGGGGAAGCTTTTCACCAAATTTGAGTGATTTCCGATCTTGCGGTTTGGTGTTATTGAGTAATTACATGTTTCCATGTCCCCTATGCCCCTGTTGCTGTCATCTTCTGTCCCATTTACGGACAGAATTAAACCAAAATTGTCCCGAATTCTTTACAGATACGACCGAATTCCGCACATAAGATTAGGTACACATGGATACTAATGCTAATGTGTTCAGATGATGTCATGGGGAGGTTGTGGATCACAAAATGCCCCCATTAAGGATACTTACTGAATGGAATACTGTTAAGAGCACACAGAGCAGATGAAGTAGTGGAGTACAACCACAAGTTAATAACCTAAGTGTGTAAACTGACAATTCCTTCAAATTTACTAGATCCGCTGGAATATCAAATCAAACAATGATATGTATCTTATGTCAATCTTGCCACAGGCAAGGTTACGCACACACATGAACAAGTCTTCTAATTGGTTATCTTTGCACCGACTCTCGGCATCTGCATGGTTATAAAAGCGTGCAGAGCATTTTTTTTTGCTTCCATGTTTTAAATTTCCATTTAAAGACAGATGTGTCCCTATCATTTTCAAAGCATGTACAATCTGCACACAAATGAATGCAACCCACAAACACACACACACACACAAATAAAACTTGTGTCAGGGGAAACTACTGAAATGTCCATTGTGGTTTTGCTCTTAAAAACTGCACAAACCCAAACATTTCCGATTTTTTTTCAATATTACAATATGATAGATGGAATTGTCTTTTTTATTGTGTCTAAAAATCTTGTTTCATGGCCGTAGACTCCTTTAAAGGTCAACAAGAGATTTTTTTGAGGCATCCACAATATTGTGTCACAATGTAATTTCACATAGACTCGTGCACTCAATAGATTTCTTACCTTGTTATTTGGGCTACAAAAATGTCTTAAAACAGAGAAAAAAAAGAGATGATTCTGATTTGCTTATTATTTCAATATAAAAACTTAGGTTGAATTTTGTATTTGCTCTAGACGAAATTAGAAATTTTTTACAATTTTTGTACCATTTTTGAATGTTTCTCACTTAACAATCCTTTCAGATGGGTTATATTTTAGGGAAAGCTTTATAACATCAGGGCAATTTTTGTTAGGGACACGTGAATCTCTCGGTGGAACATGATATGCTTTTGTCATTGTATTAGAAATTGTGACCCCTTTGAATCTCATGTAAAGGTCACCTTGTTTGCAGTAGCCTTTTCAGCCTGTATATTCCTCCTTATGTAGTTGATTTTTGTTCATTACAGTGGTTGTGTCATAGATAATAAAAGATTATTTAAACATGAACTTGCTTGAACTTGTAAGCCAAGACCAGGTTTAAAATATACCAAAAAAGATTTCACACATCAGACATCCAAAAAAAAATGGAACCCTGATCTTTACACAGGTGCAGTGGCATAATAGAGGGGGAGGGGGAAGCCCCCCCCCCTTTGCGCATGTGCCGGAATCTTTCCCCCTCTTCCACCGCTGGAATTAGTGATTTTGCAACGCACCAATTTACGTGAAAACAACAAAGGCCCATCCTTACTAAAACAATTTAATTATTTGCTTTACCCCTGAAAATAATGGGCCCCCCTTTCCCCTGAAAAAAAGTCGTTATGCCACATGAACAGATGCAATTCCTATCTTCAAAATATTCCAATCTGGAAAGTAAGCTTCAATAGTTGTGATATAAAAAGTGTAAATTTAGTATTGACCCAATTCCAAATTCAAGCCTATAATGACTCAGCGATTTCCAGAGGAGGGCACCACCAATTTTCAAACACATTGTGTTTTTTTTTATTAATATTACCACAATGATGTCCATAGGATAATCACTGGTGTTTTAAATTCCGGATCCGGAATTTTTGTTATACACATTTTTTTTTTTTTTTTTTTTAAATTAATTGAAATGGATTTTACTGCATCTAAATGAAAAATCCAATTCATTGAAACTTTGGAATTGTGCATTTTAGGTTGCTATATTTTGTTCTAGTTTAATATTCTAATTCCACCAACAAACATCTATTTCAAAAAATCTCTGAATCGCCTTTAATGATTGCCTTTATTTGTGGGCCGCCAGCTTAGCTGGAGGACCACTTAGCAATCCGTTGTGCGTGTGTGTATGTGTGGATGGATGTAGTATGTATGTGTGTGTCACTAAATTGTTAAGTGTTTTTTAAATCGACCTCAATTCGAAAAGTTGAGTCAATTGGAACCAAACTACAGTCATAGGTGACACATGGAATCACACATATGTGATGAGGTCAAAGGTCAGTGCCAAGGTCAAAGGTCGTGAGGTTAAAGTTGTAAAATGGGCTGAAAAATGTAAATTGATCTAATTGGAAAACTTGAAGTTCAATTGGAACCAAACTGTTGTTATAGGTTGCACCATGCGATCCCCATATGTTGAGAGGCACAGTCATGTGCTAGGGTCAAGTCATGGGGCGCCCACGCTATAGCGACCGCGAAGCCGAGAACCGATAATTCTAGTTTTCAAATATTTTCACTTGTTATGAGATTGCAAAACAAGTTGTCCTGCTTGAATGACAGTAAAATGTTTTCAGATTATTGCCTTTGAGAAACAATATTGGAGCAGGTTTATGACTTCTCTGTTTTAATTTTAAAAAGATAATTGTATTGCCTTAAAATTGTCTTAACATTTGAACAGGAATACAGTCTTACACGGTCATGCCAAGCCAGGGTAAAATCATAGGAAGGGGCGAACATCTATGGGGGGGGGCAAACAGTACCAAAATCATTTTGCGCAATTTATTGCGTCGTAAAACCGTTTTTCCTAATTTGAACTCTCAGGGGCGGACACCCTTCCCTGCACCCACACTGGTTGCCGCCCTGCAGTGTACACTAGTTACCAGCGCTCAATATTCCATCCCTTGATTTACTGAACCTTCAAGTGTAACTTATTTGCAACTTGATTTTCCTAAATTAAATCAAAGGATTTCTTTGAGATACGCGTGAAGGAAAAAAAAAACACATTTTCTGTCGGCCATTTATGGCACATGTGGTCAGTGGATTGAGCGCTGGTCCCACAATCCAAGGTACAATGGGTTCGAGTCCCACTGCGGCCAACGTGTTGTGCCCATGAGTAAGGACTTTCCCTAATAATCCTCTTCCACCCAGTTTATAATGGACCACGCATTATTCAATGCGGGGAGGAAAGTAACAGACTCGCTGTGCGGAGAGTGGCGAACCCCACACAGCAAACATAATACGGACGAGTCTGGCCCAAACGTAAGGAAAGAGAGGATGGGCCCACTCCGCGCACGAGCTTGCTCGGCACGAGCCTTTACTACTTTATTATGATAAAGCAAACATCTCATTCAACAATAACTGGAACTTTTCTTGTGGGAACGATCAACCAAATAAACACTTGACACATAATGTTTTTTTTTTTTTTTTTTTTTTTTTTCGTTCGATTTCATATTGGAGGAATGGCTTCAGTGGTGTGAATTAGCAAATTCCTTGGATATCTTGGGGGTGCTTTCGGGGCATGCACACCCCCCCCCCAGGTTCATGCCAAAACCTGCACAATCAGGCCCCCTATGTTGGGGCTAGTAAGACTCTTCCGTCCCCTACCCAACCCGGTCCACTCAAAAAGTATGATCCAGACGTCAATGGAATTTGGGATTCCGATTAGATTTTGATCAAGTGTGTAATGCAAGATTAGACACACACATACCTAGGCCAATGGTTCATATCATATAAAATCTCAACTTTTTTTAGTATGTTGGGAGGAGGGGAACACGTGTGGATCACAGAATGCTCCTTTATTACTCCAAAAATTTTAGTGCAATTTTTTTTCTCAGATTTCTATAACATTGGCACCTGTCCATTTTTCAAAAATATTCTCGCTTCCCATGCAGAGCTTGTATCATTACTGCTCTTCATACTCTAAAATCGGTCTAAAATTCTCCCCAACACCCATTTTTCCCCCGTCAACATCACTACCATAGTGAATAGTGACCTTCAGTGGGAATAAATTATCGACGAGGCAGAAGGAAATCATTGCATGTCTAACACTCTCCAGAAGTTAGCCTTTTACACTCCTTCATGATCCATGTGACTGAACTAACAGATTACACTCCTCAAAAAAGAAGGGTTTCCTTTTGAAAATATGCTATATTGTTTCACCAAAAATGGGGTTGATTATTTGTTTTAGTTTTAATATACTTTGGAGTGAAACTTAAAACAGATTTTTTTTTGCCCTGCAGAAGTTGGGCTTGTTTTCCTGCTATATGATTCCCCTTTTACCAGGTCCATAACCAGGGTGTTTCCAGGGAGTGTAATTTTTTTTTTCAACAATTGGGATTTTCTCCCCAAATTTCCCAAAGTGGAACTTTTTAAAATTTGACCTTTTTTTGACAAAGTTAAAAGTTAAATCTTCCGGGTGCTGACTGGCGCAATAGGGCGAGGGCCAATCTCCGTTTCCAAACCCGAGGCCACGTGTCTGCCAATGCAGTGAAAGCTACAGTAGGGGTTAGTGATCTGGTAGCTCTGCATGTTGACAACAAGCATACAAAACATTTTGGCGCTCCGCTTGCAAAACCCCTATTTTCTTCCTTTTTAGCCCTTTTTAGGGTTTTGGTGATTTTTGGAATCTGGAGGACATCTGCCACCCTCACCCCCCCCCACCACACACCCATCCACACACCCACACCCATGTTATCTGAAAAACCTGGATGTTTAACTTTAACACCATGGGTGTTAATTTTGACACCATCCTGGAGTCAATACGGGACCACTCCCACTGTTGTTAGATTAACCATGTGAGTGTTATATTAACCCCATTTTTGTGTTTACAATGTATGATATAACACTGTGTGTGTTAATTTTACACCACATATGGTGTAATCAGTTTTTTAACACTGCCGGGTGCCAATTGACACTACTGGTGTAAAATAACACTCTCCCGGAGTCAATACGGGACCATGCCCACTGGTGTTAATAACAACACTATGTGTTAACAATTTATATTTGTAACATGTGATATTTTAAGTTAGAAAAATGCTTGATTTTGTTATTTTGTGCTTCTATTATAACGGCTTGCCTCTAACCAATCATAAACAGAACACCAACATCCATAAATAATATATGCAGCAACACCGAGGGGTGTTAAATCCTAAATTTCAACACCACAAACTAACAAACAAGCTTGACACCGACTTAGTTTTTAAAATTTTAACACCCCAGTTTTTGCATGGGCCTGCCTTGTAGCAACCGTCTGTATGTGATTTAAAATATCATTATTCCCACTGTAACCAATTATTAACAACTGAACTTTACAGGTGCAACACGAGATTTTTGAGGCACCCAAATTATTTAATAGACTAGACATAGATGTCTTACCTGTATATGGCTACAGAATGCCTTAAAAGAAAAAAAAGATGGATTCTGAATTTGCTTTATATTTCAATATAAAAACAGTTTAAATTTCGTATTGCTCCTATACGAAATTAAAATTTTTTGTACTAAAGAAACATTTCTCAGCTTAATCCCTTCAGATGGGTTTATTTTGATGGAAAGCTTTACTCAGGGCAAAAATCTTCTTTCAATTTTTTTAGGGCACTTGATATGTGAAATCTCTCGTTGCACCTTTAATTTGAAGGTTTTTTTAAAGAAACTTCTTTCAAGTCTTACTTTCCCAAGCGTGGTGGTGCACACAACATTGAAAAAAAGTTTGCACTCAAACCAACATCTTTTTGGCTTACTAGACCATATGAGAACTTGCCATATCTTTCCCAGATGGTGCCCAGAAACACAAAAGCCCCAGCGGCTTCAGCCCCAATACCCCCCCCCCCCCAGCATGCATCTGAATTCTATGTTCTATTTTGAGTGTTGTTCAAGTTGTTTGCATGTGTACACCCCTCAGAAGATAACAATATATGATCTAATTCACTCGTATACTATTATTCCCCCAACTTACCTAACAAAGTTGAGATTTTTTGTAGCATTTGGACCTATGTGTGCCTAAATTGACATGCAGTTCAATCAACTCTGGAAGAAATTAGTATTTTTTGTATTTCTGACGTAGCATCTGGCCATTGAAATTAGTATGTATGTGAGCCGAATCTGACTGCAAATTTCATCTACTCTGGAAGAAATTAGTAATTTTTTGTATTTTTGACAGAATTACAACACAGTGTCCTAGAAGCACCGTGAACATAGATTTGTTCTACCATTAAAATGCAACATAAGAAGCAACTGAAATATTGGAAATAACCTTTTCCTCAAGGAATCTTGCGAACAATAATGTAAACATAAGCAAAAATGGAGCGTCTGGGAGGCAATTGCACCTTTTCACCTATGGCCATGCATATATTAATATAGTTCCGTATTCCAGTTGGGGAGCGTGGTTTAGTGTTAGGGTGGCTTGCCTATGACGCAATATACCAAAACACAAGGTCCCGGGTTCAATCCCCGGTGGGTCCACTTGCTGGGATTCAATCGGGTGCTCATTCTGGATTTACTGTATACGAGCTATTGATTAAATACAGACTACCGCCCTCCTCCATGGGTTCACGGAATTGGCAATGAATCAATTAAAGCCTCCGTCCGTCTGATAGGACCGTTAAGCCGGCCGTTCCCGTGTACGAGAGTCACAACTGTACATGTACAATCGCAGTCAGTGTCGAACAGATGTAGGGTGTAACCCCTGACTGTTCCCATCCGCCCCCGTTTCAAAAACCGCGGCCCATGGTAGGAGCGTCGTATCATATATACACGCGGCCCCGGTTCAGCTTACTCAGATTGAAACAAATCCTGACACCACCACAAGCCTTACAAATGACTGTGGGACACGAACGAACGAGTATTCAATTTCCAAAATTGTTTAAATTTTCATGACTATATTTGGAAACAACATGAATGTACCACTATAGAGCCAATACATATCTAACAGAAGACAAAAAAGCTTATGGCCGGGGTTTTGCATAAGTGTAGACTGTGAACCATATTGATTTCATATCCTTGAAAAGGAGGAGTAAAGATCGCTTGTAAAACCGGGATTTTGTATTTACACAGCTTCAATACCCATGTCTTGTTCTTATTACTGTTTGAAATTCGATTTCAGCATTCTTCTTATTGCTCTGAGAACTGTTTGTCCAAATACCGTGCTGTTAGCTTTTAGAAATTATTTTAAGGCTGGTAGATACCTTATCTCTTGGATTTAAAAAAAAGTGGCCAATTACTATGTGGAAATGTCCCAAGTTTGCAAGATGCATGTATTGTATTGTAGTGTGTACATGCGAACGACCCCTATTGTTTGACCCACTGTTCACCCACAGACGGGACATAGCCACTGGTCCCTGTCATTCAAGGGGCAAAAATTTCCCAATGCAGGCAAAGGCGTCCCACTTACAGGTTACTATGTCCCTTCCTTGACCCTTCTGCTACCCCCTGACCACAGATCACCTGCCCTTTTTGTGACCCTGCTGGCTATGCCTCTGTGACCGGCAGATCACTCTGCCCCTTCTGTGACTCTGCTGGCTATGTCCCTGACCAGCAGATTACTCTGTCCCTTCTGTGACCCTGCTGGCTATGCCCCTGACCAGTTAATCACCTGCCTCCTTCAGTGACCCTGCTGGCTCTGGCCTCCCAAAGACTAGCATATCACTCTGTTCCCTTCTGTGACTCTGCTGGCTATGTCCCTGACCAGCAGATTACTCTGCCCCTTCTGTGACTCTGCTGGCTATGTCCCTGACCAGCAGATTACTCTGTCCCTTCTGTGACTCTGCTGGCTATGCCCCTGAGCACAGATACCTGCCCCTTCAGTGGACCTGCTGGCTTTCCCCTGACCAGCAGATTCACTCTGCCCTCTTCATTGACTCTGCTGGCTAAGCCCCTGACCAGCAGATTACTCTGTCCGTCTTCATTGACTCTGCTGGCTATGCCCCTGAACCCATATCCCTCGTCCCTTCTGTCCTCTGCTGGCTTGCCCCTGACCCTTCAGATTACTCTGCCTCTCAGTGAACTCTGCTGTGGGTGGGCGGCGGGTTTCTTATGCCCCCTGACCAGCAATACTCTGCCCCTTCTGTTATCTGATTGGCGATGCCCCTGAACCATCAGACACTCTGCCTCTTCAGTGACTCTGGGCTGGCTATGCCCCTGACCAGCAATTTACTCTTGCCTCTTCTGTGACCTGCCTGGCTATGCCCCTGACCAGCGATCACTCTGCTCTTCAGTGACTCTGCTGGCATTCCCTGAACCAGCAGTACTCTGCCTCTTCGTGACCCTCTGGCTATGCCCCATACTTAGCAGATTACCGCTGGCCTCTTCTGTGACTCTGGGCTGGCTATTCCCTGACCAGCAGCTCACTCTACCCTTCTGTCACCCTGCTGGCTAAGCCCCTGACCAGCAGATCACTCTGTCCCTTCCTGTGACTCTGCTGGCTATGTCCCTGACCAGCAGATTACTCTGCCCCTTCTGTGACTCTGCTGGCTATGTCCCTGACCAGCAGATTCACTCTGTCCCTTCTTGACTCTGCTGGCTCTGCCCCTGACCAGCAGATCACTCTGTCCCTTCGTGACTCTGCTGGCTATGCCCCTGACCAGCAGATTACTCTGCCTCTTCAGTGACTCTGCTGGCTAAAAAAAGAGAAGGGAAAAGAGAAGGCCGAGGAGGGGACGAGAGCTAAGGTAGGAGACAGAGAGAGGAATGGGAAGGTGAAAAGAAAGGAGAAGTCGGATTGTACGAAGGGGCGCGACCGACCTCCCCTGACCAGCAGATTACTCTGTCCCTTCTGTGACTCTGCTGGCTACCCCCTGACCAGCAGATCACTCTGTCCCTTCTGTGACTCTGCTGGCTATGTCCCTGACCAGCAGATTACTCTGCCTCTTCAGTTACTCTGCTGGTAGCCCCTGACCGCAGATCACTCTGTCCCTTCTGTGACTCTGCTGGCTATGTCCCTGACCAGCAGATTACTCTGTCCCTTCTGTGACTCTGCTGGCTACCCCCTGACCAGCAGATCACTCTGTCCCTTCTGTGACTCTGCTGGCTACCCCCTGACCAGCAGATCACTCTGCCCTTCCAGTGAAC
This sequence comes from Ophioderma brevispina, assembly GCA_023653785.1. Classification (NCBI taxonomy): domain Eukaryota; kingdom Metazoa; phylum Echinodermata; class Ophiuroidea; order Amphilepidida; family Ophiodermatidae; genus Ophioderma; species Ophioderma brevispina. The sequence continues at coordinate 12,775 of JAMKCH010015815.1, forward strand.
CCTGCTGGCTATGCCCCAGACTAGCAGATCACTCTGTCCCTTCTGTGACTCTGCTGCTAAAAAAATAATGCCCCCTGACCAGCCATTACTCTGCCTCTTCAGTGACTCTGCTGGCTCTGCCCCTGACCAGCAGATTACTCTGTCCCTTCTGTGACTCTGCTGGCTATGCCTGACCAGCCATTCTCGTCCCTTCTGTGACTTCTGCTGGCTATGCCCCTTACCAGCAGATCCCGTCTGTCCCCTTCAGTGACTCTGCTGGCTCTGCCCCTGACCAGCAGATTACTCTGTCCCTTCTGTGACTCTGCTGGCTATGTCCCTGACCAGCAGATTACTCTGCCCCTTCTGTGACTCTGCTGGCTATGTCCCTGACCAGCAGATTACTCTGCCCCTTCTGTGACTCTGCTGGCTATGTCCCTGACCAGCAGATTACTCTGTCCCTTCTGTGACTCTGCTGGCTATGCCCCTGACCAGCAGATCACTCTGTCCCTTCTGTGACTCTGCTGGCTATGTCCCTGACCAGCAGATTACTCTGTCCCTTCTGTGACTCTGCTGGCTACCCCCTGACCAGCAGATCACTCTGTCCCTTCTGTGACTCTGCTGGCTACCCCCTGACCAGCAGATCACTCTGCCTCTTCAGTGACTCTTGCTGGCTATGCCCCTGACCATCCAGATTACTCTGGCCTCTTCAGTACTCTGATGGCTATGCCCCTGACCACAGATCACTCTGTCCCTTCTGTGACTCTGCTGGCTATGTCCCTGACCAGCAGATTACTCTGCCCCTTCTGTGACTCTGCTGGCTATGCCCCTGACCAGCAAGATCACTCTGTCCCTTCTGTGACTCTGCTGGCTATGCCCCTGACCAGCAAGATTACTCCTGCTCCCCTTCAGTGACTCTGCTGGCTATGTCCCTGACCAGCAGATTACTCTGTCCCTTCTGTGACTCTGCTGGCTATGCCCCTGACCAGCAGATCACTCTGCCTCTTCATTGACTCTGCTGGCTATGCCCCTGAATCAGCAATTCTCTGCCTCTTCCCTGAACCTGCTGACTTACACCACGATATTGATTTACTATACAGAAGGCAGGAGCTTCCCAGACATTTTTCATGGGGTGTTGTGTCGCAGATTGGCCCTTTGCCGATGCAATTTCCAAAATTTCCGGGCACTCTATGCTCATCGGGTACCCTAAAGAGTTAACATGCACTCATCCCTTTGTATGGTGCTAGTGGGCACCGAAGTTCACACTCACTGCAAATTTATTAGTATAGAGTGGGATATTTTGCACATTTGGCTCCAAATATTCTCAACTTTTGCATGCATAATCTAATTGGGTAATAGACTGTGATTAGTCTAGTGTGTCAATTCATGCAATATCATTATAACAACTGATATGGTTCATGTTCAGTAATCTAATCTAGCCTCCTGACATGCTTGTTGTAAGAGATATTTTCATTATAGGTGCATGAAAAGTTTTCATTGCATCTACATGTGTGGCATATGTGGTGATTTCAATAGTAGATTAGAACTTCAATAGATTTTGACCTTGTAATTGGTTAAAGAAATGTCCAAAGCAAAAACAAACAGTGATTTTGATGTGCCTATATTTGAATATGAAACAGGCAGATTTTGTATTTGCTCCAAAGTGAAATTAGAAATGCACAAAATTTTACCAAAGATAGAAGTAGAAGTAATGGATGGAAGTTTCAATTCAAAGCAAAAATCAGGCTTTTGAATTTTGGTGGCAACTGTTATGTAAAATCTCCGCTAATTGCACCTTTAAAATGTGGTAGAATAATATACGACCAATGGGGATTTGCTAGTGCTATGTAGTGTAATGTTCCATACTCTATAGTAGTGAATTTTTCATGTGCAAATACATTGTGGCCCAAATTGTGATTTATCCACTTAAGATCGCAATGATTAAACTTCTAAGTAGTACTGCAGTTCTAGGGGGACTATGGGTTGAAATTGGTGTGAGGAGGTGGTAGTATGGTGAGTTTATTTGTATCATGTGTGCTGCAGATACCAACGGAGTATATAATGAGCTAATTTACATAATGGAAGAAAAATGAGGTTAGTGATTGTTGTATATAGGAATAGACATCTTAATTCACACTGAAAACATCCGACTACAAATTTTGATATAAATTGGATCGATTAAAGGCCGACTCAGAGGGTCCTGAGGAGGGCCGCCCTCAATTCCAAAAAAATCGGTTTTTGCTGTACATAATCTTGGAATAATACTAAAACAAGGTGGAAATTGCTAAGCTTTAAATCGATATTCCTTCAGATATGAAAATCACCATTTGTTATAAAATTCGGAATATCCGGGATTTTGTTCTACCACCAGTATCCTATGGGACGAATCTAGCATTAAAGTTTACTGATCAAAACGAAAAACCGATTCATCTCAAATGTTCGGATTATGGCATTGTAGGTACTATCTTTTATTTTAGTCGACTCTTTTTTTCATTATTACACAAAAAAATATATTTCGAAATCTCTGAGTCAGACTTTAAGCCTAAAAGCTATTGGTCGAGCTATGAGTTGCAAAAATATTGGGAGACACAGTCGAGTCCAATATTTTAAAACTTAGAGCGAGACCAGTTAAGCTTGGGCATAATCATCCCATTTATCATTATCAGTTTTGGATCCGATTTTTCACACACTGGGACTCCTCAAAATATGATGAGTTAAATCGATCTAGCTGTTTGGATATGTAGAAGCACATAAACAAATGTGTACTAACCGTTGGCCCCCCCATTACTTGTTTACTTTGCGTGTGTGTGGTGTGTGTGTGTGGTGTGCTGTGTGTGTGTGCCTATTAGTGTCAAAATGAAACCAGTTTCGTACAACACATACATGAAAGCCCATACAAAGTGAGGGTGTTCACACTGGAAATTTGTGGGTTTACATACCTAGAGAGGGTAAAAAATTCCCCCCCTTCACACCGAGATAGCGTAATTCCTACGTTTTTTAACACTAAGCAGAGAGAGGATCCCCTATAGAGTCCTCGCTTTTTTATCCTCGCTATTTCCTCGGTTCGTCAAATTTCCTCGTTTTTATGTGTATTCCATTCACCATCCTCGCTTTATATGGGGATTTTGAAACATCTGTGTGTTTGGGTGATAGGTCGTCTATAACTGAATAAAGTGCAACACTTGATTACCGCTTATTCATAATTTGTTAATTAGGGTGTCTCTCTAAGAACCTAAACATATTATTAGCTTATGGGGACTTCACATTTTTAAGGTATTTAAGTATCTGTACACCGTTGTGAGTTCACGCATGTGCAAACACACACACACCTCTTCAATACAGTTTTGTAACTTTTAAAAAAAGTCTGACACACAAGACTGAAAATTAACCACAATCATGGTGGAATCGAAATGGGTCACTCAAGATACTGCACTTTTTTGCACACAACACACACAATTACACCACAATATTCCTCATTGCACACATTCCTTGTCACATTAGCCTAACACGCCTACATAAAAACACACACAACACAAACATGTGCAAAGCACAAATATCAAGCGCACCAGCTGTTTCAACACTAGTCAGGATTGAGATCATCTTATATTAATGGTATTACCTAGTGGACGGATTCCCAGTAGGTCACATTTCCAAAGCCTACAATTCACATGCAGGTGCGAATGAAACGGAAAATTAAAAATATCCCATGGAGCTCACAATGACAACCTGCTTCTTTCATGTGGCAGCTATTTTTATTCTTTAATATTGGCCAGTAATTGTTTCTCATACAATCATACTCCTCATGGTTTAAGTCACAATACAACATAAGAATGCATGCCATGATTTTATACGCATATCTGCACGTAGCTTAACGGTTCCATATATTATGGTATTTTATAGTTCAAGTGTCATTTATTGTAGCAGGCTGTCAAACTGGAATTGTTCGGCTAAGTGTACCTGCACAAAAGTGAATGTGGACTCTCTCAGGCATGATGACTGAAGGTAAGCCTATATATGAAAAGTTTTCTTGTAGGTAGTGGCATATAGTTTTTTTTTTCCCCCCCAAGGAGGACTTATGAGCACAGGATGGAAATGGAGTAAGACTTTTTTCTATTTGATCTTTTTTGTCAATGATTACCGTAAGCTAATAATTTCTGGAGGTGTGCAAAATTCGGCAGTGCATTGGTCGTAACATCCAATATGGCCGCCTATCACTCTGAAATTCCTTCAAAGTGCCAATTATTTCATGCAAAGATCCAGTTTTTAAAGCACTAGGAATCTTTTGGACGGGTTATTGACGTGCTTTGATCACACAATACCACCAAATCCATTGGGCCACGCTAACACCACTTGTCACGAAATCATTCAATTGACCAAAGCCATCAGTATTTGTGAGAGGCATAATTCGGCACCTATACCCCCATAGGACTCATATCTGACATTCCAAGTGTGTTAACAATCTTACCAATCAAATGGCATCCAATATGGCTGCCCTTTTAAGATCTTTAAAACTACAATTGTCATATATTCATAATCTAGATTGGCCGTCTTTGGGGGATCAAGCATGTTGTAGAACAAATATACCGATACGCGTTATTAGTCCCAAAGCCCATCCACCTCATACTTTAATTTAAACTATAATACTCCATTTTTTGGGTGTTTTTTAACTAAACGACAATACAGCTGTATCGTAATTTTATAGTTTTAAAGAAGTAAAAAGGCAGCCACATTGGCCACCATTTTACATTTTTGCATGTTTAAAGAAACAAAATTCCAGATAAGAATGTCAAATGGTCAATCTTTCCCATACCTTAATTTACCCTTTATAATATAATTAGTTAATTAACTACATAAATACACACATAATGTCAGGTTTGACGATTTTTAAATGCGGCTGTATTGGCTGCCATCTTGACTTTAAAAATGCCCATTACAGGATGAGGCCTCTTAAAGGTTCTAGTGATCAAAGACATGTTTCTCATAAGGGGTAAAGATTAAAGCAGCATATAGACACTGGAATCAAGCCTCTAAACTGCAAAATGTGGCAGAAACACTGACGTTTGTACTGATGCGTTGGAAATGCATTTAGTGGTGTTAAAGTAACACTTGCAGAGGTGTGATCAATTTGTAACAGATTTGAACACCTGCCAACAAGTTTAGGTGTTCCGTATGTATTCAAGTAGCGTAAATATAGGTATTAATGGAGGATGTTAGATAATTTTAATGATTCGGAGAGCATATTTGAGTTTTGAGCAGCCATATGGCTTTTTGTGGCAATTTTATGATTAAAATTCATTACCAAACGTCCTAGATGCTTTAAAACATCGGGAGTAGAGTCGAGGAGAATAGAAATAAGTACCGAGAGGAGAATTTTGGTCTCTATCGGAAATACTTAAGGGATTTTTAGTGATTTTTGACATGCTAGCAGCCATATTGGATTTTAAAAAATGGAACTGTAACAAATTTTGCACACCCTCCAAAAATATTGGCTTAGGTCCTAAAGAACTAAAATCATCAATAGGAAAAGTCTTGTACCTCCATTTTACACCCTTCAGGCTGTGTGCCTAGACTTCACCACCTGACTAATGTCCAAACAGTGATTCTCAAATAGAGGTCACAATACTGCATTGCAAATGAGTGTACACGAAATTGGATTTTTGTTATGAAGATTTAAACCACAAAATGCACTCAATACTGCATAAAAGTTACCTTGCAAGTGTTCTCTTACATTTATTATTCGAACAGGGGATATTGCCAGTAATTATGCAGCTGGCTTTAATCATTGTCAGAGAAAATGAGGTGAAAATTTTTACTCCATCCACACTCAATGGGAATTTCATTGACATCGGCTTCCTATATGGCAGTGTGTGGTATATGATATATGGGTATTGGGACTAGTAGTGGCATCCCGAGCCAGTTGATCCAGAGGGGGTTGGTACATTTACTGACCCCACTTTGCCTGACACGACTCAGAATTCAGCAGCCTTCACGGAATAAAGTGCATGTGATACTGTGCTTTATTCCGTAAAGGCTGCTGAATTCTGAGTTGTGTCAGGCAAAGTGGGGTCAGTAAATGTACCAACTCATCCAGAGGGGGCAAAATTCCCAAGTTGTCCTGCCAGAGTCGTTTTGGGGAGTTTCCGTAACCTTAGCCATCTGACACACTTTTTTCTGACACACTTATGAATTCAGAAACCTTAATAATTTAAACCTGTGCTTTATTCCGTGAAGGGTTTCCAAATTTGTGTGGCAGATGGGTCAGGTTACGGAAACCCCTGTCGTTTTGTTGCAAGATTTGCTCCAATGAAGTCATGATTTGATGAAATGCATACTACAGTATAACAAAATTGCCAAATTTATATTAATTTTGCCAATATTTTATTCTGAAAATTGGTTGACATTCCCAAACGAAGAGGGATGAAAATGTATATTTTGGTCGGGATTTTGGTCCATATTGTCCCACCTTTTCAAGTCTGAGGGGGCAACTTGTCTCCCCTGCCCCTCCCCTAGGTCAGTATGCCACTGCTTATACGTGCAACCATCAGCCTTACTATGGTGTAAGTTGGGATGTATCATCAATATAATGACAGAATCGTCTGATAAGTTTATTTACTCATTGGTGATTGTAGACAGGTGTTGTGTTTCTCTGTGTGTGTGTTTGTATTGGTAAACACTCTTTCACTACGACATGTACTATGTGAAAGGTAGGTGTAATTCATTATATTCACCAGCGCTCACCTTGCATATTCTCCATAGACTTAGGAACTGGGGGTTCAAGGGCCAGGGCGTGACAGTCCACCATAATTTGTTGAGTGGGTTGAATTACCTTAGGTGCTCTTGAGAAGTCATAAAAACAGTTGGCGTAACCACGGGGGGCATGGGGGGCGCAAGTCCTCCCCCCCCAAACAAACCCTGCCGCCCCCTTCAGCCCCCCCCAAATGACTTTTTGTACAGTGTCTATGGAAAAGGACCCAAATTTGCCCCCTCAAAAAAAGCCTTGGCACCCCTTCAGCCCCCCCATTTGCAAAGGTCTGGTTACGCCACTGCATAAAAATATAGATTTTGAGATGTACTTTTGAAAAGCAATTGGATATGCAAAATAAGACACGCTTTGGGGAAATATCCTAATGTGCAAGTTTCAAAGCTTTCACACTTCAGGTGGGAGGGAGAGCCCCCACACCAACAAACTCAACACTTTATGCCTCAATGTTTTTGGTTTCATATGGACCCCTGGTTAAGCATGTGCTCTTGTAAGGCATGAGATTGATGTTTTTGCTCAAATTAGACAATTATCAATGTTTAACCCCTGTGCAGGGAGTTTGAATATCTAAACTTTAGCTGATATTTCTATGAGGGGGGGGGGTTATTTCCACAAATCTTGTGTATTAAAGCAATAATGGCACAGTTTTTTAAGACTGTGCCCCAATTGTAAATATTTTTTAGATTTTTGCAGAGTTGTATTGGTAATTGTCTAGTAAATTATACCTGTGAACGTTAATGCTCAAAATTGTATATTTAAGAAATAAAGGGTGATGAAGTATCCTTTATGGGCGAATAATGTGTCCGAGGTCGGGAAAAAATAAATAATGGACAAGGTCCATTATTTTAATTTTTTCCGGCCGAGGATACATTATGAGCCCATAATGCTGCAAACCCTTTATTTCTATTCTATTACCGAAAGCAGCGTAATATAATGAGAAAATGCATTCGCGACCCATTATTGCAGAATAATGGGCAGTAGACTGACCAATCAGAATGCTGCATTTTCAATAATGGGCAGCAGAGGTAATAGAATTGTCATTAAAACAATTGAATAAAAAAGAATTTTGTTAATTAGATTCAGGGATCCCTGATTCTAATTCAACTGTGGCACTGGGAAATGCCAAATTACTGTCTGTCCATTATGAATTAGCTGGGAAATAGAGCCATATCATGAAAATTACAAAAACTTAAAATGTCATGAATAGTCTGTGACTCTGTATCAAGTTACAGCAATTTGTTGACCCTTTGTGATGCCTACATGATCACCACATTGGGGGTGAAGAGAGATTATAGGAAAGAATTACAGCAGCAATTGATCCTTATCACATTTTCACCACCTACTCATGGCCTACAATGCCTTGGGTAACTACCTGATGACCAGGTGAACAAAAGGCCCCAAAGATCATAACAACACTTAAACAGTTCCCAATGATTCACACTGCAGTCCTGGCACATTTACCAACCGGCCAAATGTGACTTTCGCCCCCTGCTTGGCAAAAGCCAAAAAGGGGATATAGCGATTTGGTGGGGGTCGTCGGATGTAGGTATATAGGTGCCCGATATATGTGGTTGGTGTTTACAGTTTTATTAGAGTTCGTTGTTCCTGTTGTCTTGGAAAAGTGAACTCAATTTTAAACCTGACTTGGGGTTAAGGTGCAAAGAGGGGGTTCCGTCAATAATGGTGGCTGATGTCAAAATGTCAGGAACCACGGTCAAAGGTCGTCTGAGGCAGTTTCAGACTGCCACGTGCCAGGGGGGGGGGTAGATCTCCTCCCCATAACGAGAAGTCGCTAACTTCCCAAATCCTTACAGGTGAAGAGTCAGCCGCGCCGTCATGGTTCAGTCTGTAGTGCATCCAAGCTTGATGGTCAACCACTAATTTAATCACATTGTCAGTACGGTTTATTTTGTGCGTGTTGCATGTCAAAGGACACGCTTAGTGAAGAATCTTGAGCCCACTAAGATTACGTCATTGCATCGCGTCTTGGATTGTCTTATCGCTTTAATTATTCCATCGTCGCCCGTATAGGGAGAAACACTCCCTCCCCCGTGAAGATTTTTGGCATCCAACAAAAAATGTTTCAAGCGAGTCAAGACGATCCCTAAACAGAATTTCGGTCTGGCATGTGCAGTTCCTCTCTTTTCAATTGCGTTAGCGAAGACAATGTACGTCTGCAACTGGCATCGTTGTTGTGGTATTGTCAACAGCCGAGTTTGATACGATACGAGAAGTAAGCCCGGCTTGTGTCCCGCCGGTTAAACTAACTGCATGCGTACCAGTGTACCAGCGAACTAATCTCTACAACTCCAAACCCTGTTTTCCATTACGAATTTCCTAAGTATACCCATATCATGACGAGACCTCAGCGCAGGCCTTTTCCTAAGTCCCTGCCTTTACTATAGTGTCATTGAATGTGGAGTTTTTCCAAGGCAAAAAGTCCTGAGCATGCGGATGTGTGGAACAATCTCCAATGGATGTCCGATGTCTGCAGGAAACCCATAGAGGGATCGATAACCACCGCCCACCCATACCAGAATGGTCCTTTCGCCGAGAGACCACATCACAATATGAAGTGCTATATTGTGCGAACAGGCACCGAAGGAGAAGCAGCCTCATTATCTGATGATAACAACATCGAGTCCTCACCATTGAGCTTAGCGCGGCATAGTTACATCTGCTACAACCTCCATCAGTAGACTTCGAGCACCCTCAATTCAATCACGGGAATTCCACCAAACCGCATTTCTTCATTGGCGACTTCAAACAGCCATATACCCTGGGGCTACAATGAAACTAACAAAGACGGACAACTTCGAAGAATGGTTGACAGTCAACATCTACGTCTCTTTCACGACTCTAAGCTGCCGCAATCATGTCTAGGCCCGTGGTAAGAGAGGTTACAACCCTGATCTAGCTATGTTAGCAAAAACTCACTAACCTGTGGGGTACAGATTTTTCTGGATCCTGTTCCACAAATTCAACATCGACCAATCGATACCCAAGTCCTAATGCTGCAGTAAGTTCAACAAATTGCCTTTTAAGCGCCGCTTTACGACCGGAAAGCAACACGGGCAAGTATTCACTGATGACCTGGATCACAACGTGAAGAAGATTGCTCCCAAACCCCATTACTATGACAAATGTGCCCCAATAGGGAACAAGACGGGCCCGGAATTCATACCCAAGAGCTGTAGGACGTCATATATCCCAGCTTTCCAAGAATGTGCTAGAAAGAATAAGAGTCTGATTAAACCATGTTTGAAGCTGAGCCTTTTTCGGCTGAAACAACTGCTAAGGTGAGGAAGTTTCGGAGAGGATCTCCACAGGAAAAGATCAAACCTGGCATACGTTAATTGAATCCATCCACCGTAGGACCCATAACCGCAAGAAGCATGGTCTACACCCCGAAAGCTCGAGGGGACTCCACAGAACCTCCACAGCAGCCAATGTCCCACCCAACCAAGTTGCCCACCAACTTGCTGTAAAATGGCAGTGGGCAGCAAGAACACCAAGAAGATCAAACTCTATAGACCGTAATAGGTCGAGATGTGACCCCGGGGTTTAACCTGCCCTTCAATATGGACGAACTGGAAACTGGTATTGCTTAACTTCAACCAGCAAAAGCAGTAGGCCTTGAAAAACATCTCTACGGAGCAACAAAATCTTGGCCCGTAGCAATAGTCCATCTAGAAGGACCCTCGTGTCTCCCACTGACGAGCACCACCGAGCGCGTAGCGCGAGGACCCGCGCTACGCGCTCGGTGGCTAAGCACAAGGGGGGGATGGACCGAGTGAGGGAACGAGGGTCCTTCGAGGGGACTAAGTAGCAAAGGAGTGACTTCTTGAGCGCTACAATTGCTGCCTTACTTCCCACAGGTTCCCAAAGATCTGGAGGAAAGCACATGTGGGGCACTCCTAAAGCATGGGAAAGAGCCATCCAATCCCAAGAGCGACAGACCTATATCAATCCTTAGCCATAAACCGACAAGCCTTGGAACGTCTCCTGCCTCAATCGTATCGCCCCTGGATGACCACACCTCATAGCACCAAACAGCAGGTTTTCCGACCAATCACTCGACAACAACCAGTACTCAACATAACTCAGCACATTGAGGGTGGTTTCGAGAGAGGTATGGTAACCGGAGCTGTGGTCGTCGACCTATCAGCAGCGTATGACACGGTTAATCACCGATGCGTACTCCTAAGATCCTGGAACTTACCAAGGACAATCCGCTTGACTGAGCGTATCCGAGGATTGCTGGCAACAGGATGTTCTCTTGTTCAGCTAGGAGCGAATAAGAGGCCGATGGCGTGGCTCAAGAATGGGCACCACAAGGGAGTTGCTTGCACCTCTCGCGGGTTCAACATATATGACCAACGACCAACCTAGGAACCTAAGTGCAGGAACCTGTCATTCTATTTATGCAGACGATCTCAGAATTAGCGTACAAGATGCATACTTCACAGTTGTCAAAGAAGACTCTCCAAAGCTTTGGATGAACTCACTCCTTAGATAGGAAAACCACCGACTGCAATTCCATCTACGACACAGGTGTGTTCTGCCATACTACGCAAAACCGTGGAGCCAAACTCAAGCTTAACTTACCTGGTCTGGAACGTCCGCCCGGGAGCACTGTGGAACCGTGCTACCTAGGAGTTACCTTGGACCGCACGCTCTCTTACAGACCCACATCGACAAGGACGAAGAGTAAAGTCGGTTTTCACGCATAACATCTTGAACAAACCCGTACTGAAACAAGATGGGGTGCTCGCCCACATACCCGAAAATCGACGGCAACTTGCCCTGTGCTACGCATGTGCAGAGTAAGCTTGCCCTGTAGGGGAAAGATCACCCCATGCAAGAAGCTTGATTGTCACCGTTAATGCCTCCTGCCGGCTCACACAGGATGCCTCCGTCCAACACCAAGCGTAAAACTTTGTACGTCCTAGCAGGAATTGCTTCCCACCAACGCCGTCGGAGTGCTAGCGAGCAGCAAGAGCGTAGCTGCCAAGTTATCTAATGTGAAGCACCCTATTTCCTGGACAGATCCTGCGCCAACCCGCCTAAAATCCAGAGGAGAGTTTCTTAAGACAAGGCCCCAACCTCTTGAAACAGTCGCTAAGGAGGTCAGAGAGTCCCTTGTGGAAAGAAAGACATGCCACCAACCAAATAACATCTTGCGGGATTGAACTTGTGGAGCATCTTTCCCACCTGGAGCCTTGCCCTCCCGCTGGGCTGATGGCGATGCGCCTCATAGAGTGAGAAACCAGAAACGGGCCGAACCTAAGGTTGTCCTTGCAGAATGGGGCTATCTTGGAAGCAGATCAGGATACTATTTGTGGTTGTGGAACAGAACCACAGACACTGGAACACCTCTTGGTCTGCCCCACTACTGCTGGAGCAACCATGCCCAATCCGGACCTTGCGGATTCCAGTGAAGCAGCCAGGCATTATACCATCTCTGGCTGGATCAGATTTGAGAACCACAGTGTTTGGACACGATAAGAAGAAGAAGAAGATTAAGAGCCTTAGTATCATGGTTTATAGGCGATGATTTCAACCAGGGGAAAAATTCAATCAAAGGCGAACGTCTTGACCAAGACTACCAGGGGGAGACGCAAGTTGACTTGCTGTATTTGTAACCTTTTTGTGTGGCAAATTTTGTGTATCTTTTTGTGGACAAACGGACAGATTCCATACACCATTCAGTCGTTCCCTTTTCACTCACTGATCAATTCATGCCACAATGTAGAATCTTGTTTCAAAACAGATGTTCATTCAAATGTAGAAATTTAAAAAATTACATAAACACGACTGAACACGCCCCAAAAGACAGGTTGTACCAAGGCCTGTTTTTGATCTGCAGAGCAAGTTTAACAAGTGACGGTGGATAACCCCAATGCAAGTTGCACGCCATAGAGCCCACAATCTCAATTACCTTTGCAAGGTTCTGTTACCACCTTGGTATGTAGAAACATGGACCAGATTGTCTGCTCAGAGGGACTTACATTTTCATTTGTCTTTAAAAAATAAGTTCCAAATATGTCAAAGGTCCCTGCACCAAGTAGTACTGTACACAATGTTATACTAATCTAAGGTCATCGGTCAATTCAAAGTTCCAGTATATCAAACAGCAACAAACCCAGTTGTTGGGCAGTAATAAAATTCGGTGCCATAGCTCCAGTTCAGGTACCTTGTACCCTGATGTTTACATGGTAGCTTCGCTTTAAGCGTATCCACAGGTCATGGTAATGGCTTTTTTGTGGTGGGTCAGGATTTATTCAAGCTGAGTGTCTGATCCAGGGCCGCGTCCCACGATACGGACGCTCCTAACAGGGCCCGCGTTTTGCGCGGGCGGATTGGGACCAGTCAGGGTTTTTCACCCTACTCTTATTCGACACTGACTGCATGTACATGTACGGGATGTGACGCTCTGTACATGGACCGACGGCTTAACGCCAGCCAAGAACGGGATGCTTTTCATGATCAATTTGCCCAAGTCCAATAAACCTGGAGGATAGCGCATTCTGTATGCGGTATCAGATCAAATCCAGAATGTATAGTACCCGAAAATAATCCCAGCAGAGTGCCACACCCCACCGGGATTGAGCCCGGGAAGTTTTGTTGTAACTTTGGCGGTCCAGGCAAGCCCAGTAACCGCAGTAGAAGAAGGAGCAGAAATCATATGGGCCTAAATTTAAGGAGTCGTGTTACCCCCTACCTCCCACTACAGAAAGGTGTGACACCTTTGGTAGTTAGGAGGGAACCCTCTACATCAATCTGGTAGGTTAGTACTGCTCAAATTGTGGTCCTCACTTTTTAATAGGGGCCAAGTTAAGTTTACACACAGGGGTCAAACTTTTAAAATAAAATGCGCCAATCGGTTGAAAGGTAGCCATATTGTCCATCTAGCAGAGGAATTCCAAAAAGGAGTAGGATTGCTAAACCACCTACGGGGCCATTGGTTCTGGAGTTCTAAGGTAAATGGCTAAAATGGGTAAAAAAAGGTCAATTTCAATTTGTAAGGGGTTCACATTAAAAGTTATCTGATTTAGCTTTTAAAAATCGTGCAAGTTTATTGCCGAGGTAAGAGGACTCCTAAAGCATAGTTTTATTATGTTAATGCTTACTTACGGAGAAAAGGGTCAAAGAAGGTCACCACCAATGGGTATGTTACCTGACCTATGTGTCCCATAACATGGTAAATAAGATGCAGGTGCAGAGGTACAACTATTCCTTGTTTGACTCATTACTAGATGAACAACTTCTATCATTTTCAACAAAATGAGCACTTCCGATATTTGACCCTGTACAAATAGAAATTGACCTTTTTTTACCATTTTAGCCATTTTATTTACCCTATAACTCCAAACCATTGGGCATAGTTGGTACGACTATAACATTATTGTGGAATCCATCGTATGGCCTGACGGACAATAATGGCAGACATTTCACATGATTGGAGCATTGTAAAAGTCTGACCGCCTGTGTAACGTACTTGGCCCCTTGAAAAAGTGCACCACAATTTGAGAGTACTACTACCTAGCATTGATATAGATGGTCCCAAAAAATACTAACTACCAAAGGTGTCAACCTTTTTCTTAGTGAGGGGTCACGCGATAAAATGTTGACCTGGGAGTCCTAGCTCCCCACTATAGCCGACACCTCTCCCACAGGAGAGAACAGGTGGGATGACACAGAGTGGACCCAAGTGGTAGGCCCCATAAGCATGTTCCTTTCCTGAAGTTGGGGAGCAAAATTAAATTCTGATTTATGAAGATACAAGATATAGCAGCACCCATTTATTGGTCAAGTTATAGGAGCCGTTATATTGCTTAATTGATACAAAAATTAAGCTCATGTAAATGCCTATGATGTTAGATTGAGAACTGGATAGCACCCTGTATGATGAAGTTAAGGTAAGCATCTACCCATGTTTCACAATATATTTTCAGAAGCGTCTTTTTTTAAAGATCACTGAGACTGTCAACATTGTGAAAATAGTGCGCCCTCGAGAGTTTTCAAAAATTGTGTTTTTGGCATGAGTTGTGAAGCTTGTAGATACATTAGCCCGCACCTGACATTATTTAGCCCAAATCAGTGCACTTCTGGGTAATATAAGGATTTTAAAGTAATGACTCCGGCCGCGACAGTAATTCAGCAGCGACATGGAAAGGGCATTTTAACACTAAGAAACCGATGCCAAGTTATTCCCACAGAGGACCACCTTGTTTTGACGCATCTGGTAACCGTAAGAACAACAAAGCACTACTACAAGTTAAATAAAAGATGTTTGCTATGCATTAGCAAAAAGCTTTAAATAGTAGCGTGTTGTATTCATTTTCGAGTTAAACATTTAGAAGAATCTCAAAAAATTCCTACCGACCTGATATTTTTTTCTCCGTTACGACAAACAGCTTTTTTTATTCCTAAAAAATGTGTTTAGAGAATTTTGTTGAACTTGAAGTACCTAATGGGATTTAATAGTTTATATGGGGCATTGCTGATGAAAGGTTGGTGGCTGTATGGTCGGGAAATTGGCATTTGTTGAAAAAATATCAACTTCTTGATCATGAGTGGAGCCCTTTGACGAATGTTTAGGGAACGCTAAAAGGTTTTTCCACATTCCGGACAAGCTTGAACAGACAAATAGATCGTTTAGGCATACTATGGCTGATCGCCTATGGGCATCCTGTAAGGATGTTCTGCACAAATATTTGGCACATTTCAACAACAACCTGGACATTTACCTGGTTTAGTATGCTGTGAGCTTACAGTAATAGAAACTTTGAAAGATGAATGTTTAAATGATATTGAGTTTGCGACATACAACAATTTGCAACATCCGTGTAGTTTCTATACACACACTGAAAACAGTTGCATCAGATTCGTATCGTTAAGGAAGGGGACATTATTTACGCCAGGGGAATGGAGGAGTTGAGGGTGAATCCACTCTATAAAATGGATTGGCTACACAACAGTAGTTGTATATTATATGAATGAAGCAACCAGCGGATATCTTGGTCCTATACGAAATTATTTCTTAATTTTTGTACCAAAAAAGAAACCGTTCTCAGCTTAATCCTTTCAGATGGGGTTATTTTTGATAGAGAGCTTACTACAAAAATCAGAATTTTCACATTTTTTAGGGACACCTGTTATTTGAAATCTCTTGCACCTTTAACCACCTGCTTGGGCTCTTTTTGGATTACCAATATGGCCGTCAGTGCCTCAATTATGAAACCCAGGTTTCCAATCCATTGTATAGAGATCAGTGGGGGAATTCGAAAAAAATGTGACCAAGAGCAGGAACATGAACATTTTCATCAAGAAGATAGAGAACACAAACTTTTAAATGAAGAATTTTCATAAATTAAGGGAGAATTCGATTTAGGTGGAATGGAAGTTTAGGAGGAATGTATATTTTTTTGTCGAAAAAAAGTTGAATTCCTCCATGCGATTTGGCTGATTTGAGCCATTTCTGGGGAAAATACTTTAAACAAAAAATTAAAAACTGCATTTCGCATTTAGGTTTTTGGACTACCTACTTCTTATTACCCTTGTCCAAACACAGTGGTTCTCAAGCCGGAGATGGGTACAATGTCTGGCTGCTTCACTCTATTCTGCAAGGTCCTTGTCTGTGCATTGTTGCTCCAACAGTGGGCAGACCATGAAATGTTCCATTGTCTGTGATGCTGTTCCACAACCACCAGAGAGTGTTCTGATCTGCTTCCAGGGAGCCCCACTTCTGCAAGGAAACCTTAGATCGGCCGATTCCGGATCTCAATCTGTTGAGACGTCGCCATTCAGCCATTGAGAAGTCAGCTCTAGGTGGAAGATGCTCACCAGGACTTTGCTTTAGAAACTCTGTCTGGATTTAAGGCAGTTAGCAGCCGGTCTGTATGGACATAGGGTGCTTCACAATAGATACTTGGCAGCTAGACTCTTGCATGGTCGCTACACTAGGATGGATATGTGGTGGAGCAAATGTATAACTTCTCCGTTGGAGTTGGGCGAAGACATCCTGTGATAGGCCGGCAGGAGGCATTTAAAGCTGGATCAAGCTTCATGACATGGTTTGGTCTTTCCCATACAGGCCAGGCATACTCTGCACATGAGTAGCACAGGGCAAGTGTTGTCGATCTTAGGGTATGTGGGCGAGCACCCCATCTTGTACCAGTGAGTTTGTTCAAGTTGTTATTGCTTTTCGTATCCTTCATATGAGTCTTATAAGAGAAAGTGCAGTCCATGGCAACTCTTAGGTAGACAGAATTATCACAGTGTTCCAGGGTGTTCCAGGCCAGGTTACTGTAAGCTGAGATTTGGTTTTACGGTTGCGTAAATGACAAAAGGACGCACCTGTGTCTTGGATAAATGTGTACGTTGGTGGTTTTTCTCATAATAAGGAGTGGGTTTATCCAAAGCTTTTGGAGAATCTCTTTTTGATAACTGTGAAGTCTGCATCTCGTGCGCTAATTCCAGGATCGACTGCATAGATAAAACAACAGGTTCCTGGACTCCTAGGTTGGTTGTTGGTAAAAATGTTGAACAGGAGAGGTGCGAGCATGCTCCCTTGGGGTAGTCCAATCTTATGGAGTAAGCATCTGTGATCAACAGTGTCATAAGCTGTTGATAGATCAACGAACACAACTCCGGTTACTAAACCCTTCTCAAAACCATCCTGTATGTATTGAGTTGAGTTAGGTTGAGTACTTGGCTTGTTGTTGATTTTGCCTGGCCGGAAACCTGATTGTTCGGGTATGAGGTGTTCGTTAAATCACAAGTGCATGCAATATGTTGAGCAAGAAACGTTCAAAGTGCTTGTAGGTATGGCTGATGAGGAGTGATATTGATCTATAGATCTTGGGATTAGATTGATCTTTCCCAGGCTTTAGGAGTGCCATAACATGCCCTTTCCTCCAGGTTGCGTGCTAGACTGCTCCAAAAATTGAAATGAAATGGATAAATATGATCATGAATGTATGTACCTGATATTTCAAATATGCTGTTGGATTTGCAATGATAACGAAGAATGAAATTTCCTTGGTATTTATTTTCAAACCTCGCCTCCAAACAGATGTGAATGTTACACCACGCAAGTTTCTACAATCTGTCAAATCAGCTGCTCAGTTAAGATGTTGTCAAGGCCTACTGCTTTTCCTGGTTGAAGTTTAGCAATGTCGGTTTCCAGTTAATCCATGTTGAAGAAGTGAGTGAAACCAGGGTCGCCACTATACCATTTCCGGTCTAGTTTGATCTTCTTGGGCTTCCTGCTGCACTTGTCATTTAAAACCAGTTGGTGGGAAACTTGGTTGGGTGTGACATTTGGCTGCTGTGGAGGTTCTGTTGGATCCCCTCAAAGCTTTTGGATGGTAGACCATGTGTTCTTGCTGTTATGGGTCATACCAGTGGATTAGTGGTGGCTCCAGAATCAGAAAAGCAGGGGTGCAAGGAAGAGTTTTTACTGCGAGGTATCGGCAAATAGGTTTATTCATGCAGAACTCTTTATTGAAGTAGGATTATTGTTGTATCAAGTGGACCAGCATATACGAAATTCCTAACTGAAGTACATGACGTGTAAAGAGTTATGTAAAGCAGTTCAACGTGTTGTTGATAACACGCAATTTTTAACTTTGCTTTTCGCCCCTGCTTTTCCGATTCTGGAGCCGCCACACTGCGGTGGATTCAATTAAGGTATCCAAGGTTTTAATCTTTTCCTGGCAGATCCTCTCCGACACTCCTCACCTTTAGCAGCTGTTTTACCTGAGAAAGGATCAGCTTTAAACATGGTGGCATACTCTTGATATTTGTGGTCTGGTATATATTCCATCCTACAGCCTCTGGATATGAATCTACTGGCAGTGTTGTTCTCTAGTTGGACAACTTTGCCATACTTATGGGTTTGGAGCAATCCTCTTCACGTTCTGATCCAGGTCATCGGTGAATCCTTGCCAGTATGCTTTCATATAGTTAAAGTGCCGCTTAAAAAGAACTTTGTTTGATCATACTGCAGCGTTGACTTGGATTTCCGATTGGTCAATGTTGAGTTAGTGGAACAGGATCCAGAAAATCTTGCAACACAGGTTAGAGCCGTTTTTGCTAACGAGCTAAATCAGGGTTGTAACCTCTCTTTCAACGGGCACTATAAAATGATGGCGGCAGCTTAGGGCTGTGAAGGAGACATAGGCGTTGACTGTCTAACCATTCTTCGACAGCTTGCTCTGTCTTTATTGGGTTCATTGTAGCCCCATTGGGTACTATATGGCTGCGAAATTGCCAATGAAGAAATGAGGTTTGGTGGAATTCCCGAGATTGAATTTAGGGTACTGGAAATCTTCTGATGGAGGGTTGTAGACTGATGTAACTATGACAGAGCTGAGCTCAATAGTGAGGACTTTGATGTTGTTGTCAGCAGACATCGATATTGCTTCTACAGCAGTACTTGTTTTCACATATATCCCTAAATATCCCTAATGTCCCTTAACTGCATTTTTTGCACTTTTGGCTTGTTTTAGGGTGAAATTGCCTCTATAGATTTAGCAAGAAAAATAACGCTACCTCCCTCTTTGCGGTGATCGTCAGGTTGGTAGTCATTTTCCTCCGGGGCGTTAGGGATATAACACTTCCATGTTGTCAATGTGGTCTCTCGATTGCAAGGACTATTCCTGGTATGGTTGGGCAATGACTATCAGTTCCTCTGTGGGTTTCCTACAGACAGGACATGGCTTTGGAGACTGTTACACGTGTCAGCAATGATGTTACATTTTGCATTAGAAAAACCCTCCACATTCAATGAAGCTATAGTCATGGCAGACCTTAGAAAAGGCCTGCGCTGGCCTCTAGTCATGATATGGGAATACTTGAGAACTGGTGTTATGGAAAAACATTGCTTAGTGGTGCAGAGATTGACTTCACTGGCGAGCTGTTACTGACAGCGGAGACCAAATGACAATAGCTATATCAGGGATGTAACCTCTCTTCCAACGGGCACTATAAAATCTAGGATTTAAGAAGTCTAGGATCGCGACTGAGTTATTTCTCCCTCTTCCATGTTTGTAGCAATATCATGAATGGTGTGAATAAGTTGGGATTCTGTTGAGTGGTTCGATCTAAACCCATGTTGTCTGCTTGTCAAAATAATAATAATTAGATTTATAAAGCGCTTTTTACAAAGTAGGTAAGGCGCTGGAAAAGGAAAGGAAAATTAAAGGCTATGATAAAGATAAGACGGTAAATGGCTGTTAAAAACCGAGAGACTACCAATACAAGGTCATGAATGGCAGAGGGCAACACGTTTCAAAGGCGAGGGCCAGCAATTGACAAGGCACGATCACCATATTGTTTATTTGAACGAGGGACAAGAAATTTTATGGATAAGCTAGAACGGAGAGCATAAGTGGACTGGTAAATCTGGAAATATGAAGACAGATACTGAGGACAATTGATATGAAAGCTTTGAAGGCCATGAGAAGAACTTTGAGACTGGTCTGTTGTTCTCCGCTTTTGACTTGTCACCTTTCTAATGTTAGCGTGATGGGGTGTTAGTCTGGAAAATGACAGAAAGCATCGGTGCCAGGGGTGGTGCAGCTATCTTGAGTAACTACGGTGGAGTTCGATCTGGTCTGAGTGGTTTATTAGGATCGAGATTATCCATAATAATTTGAGAAAGCCTTCCTCCTGAACTTGTATCTGAGGCATAATTGGGTACCGGGTAGGTGTATGCAAGGTCTGGTAAAGAGCTGTTTGTGGTCTATGCGGCACTGAAGGCCAATAACACTAGTGCGAAATATAACCTCTTTTGTTTGTCAAGAGCAGTCAAGATGCCATTCTACAACCCTAACAGTGCGGTCTCCGCTGTGAAATTGACGGTATGCTGAGTGCATCGGAACATGAAGATCATTATCGATGATATAAGTCTGCAACTGATTTGCTGCTATTCTTTCATTCACCTCCAAGAAATGGAAGATTGGATATAGGGCGATAATTTGAGAGGATTTTGGTGTCCAAGTCAGATATCTTCAGCAGCGGGATGACAGCTGCATGGATCTTGAGTAAATACATCCGAAAACAAGGAAAAGTTGGCAGCGCTTGTTGTAACTAGTAACAGATCATCTATACATATAGTGTTAAGAGACTAGCTGGTAATGGGTCTAAGGTGATGGGAATGCCCTTGTGTCTCTATAGCAGCTATTTATTAAATACAGAATACCGCTCTCCTCCATGGTTCACTTGGAATTGGGCAAATGGATCATGAAAGCTTCCCGTCCTTCGGAGGGGACGTCGGTCCCGTGTTACAGAGAGTCACAACTGTACATGTACATCGCAGTCATTGTCGAATAAGAGTAGGGTGAAAACCCCTGACTGTTCCCCAATTCGCCCAGCCTCAAAGTGGGCCATGTTAGGAGCGTCCGTATCATGGATACACGCGGCCCTGGATCAGCATAAATTGTGTTTTTCATTTAAAGTTTTAGCTTCAAATTAAAGCTTTAGTTTGCTTCAAGTTTGACTCAAATCGGATATTCGGTTCCGTAGTTATGACGGGAGTTATGACAGTTTTAGTCAAACGACGTGAACGAAAACGCAGAACATTTCTTTTGTTTTTCTTTGTTTTTAATTATGTATTTTATTGGTTTTTTTTCTAGTCATTAGGCATTGCTAAATTTCCGCACTTTAATTTATTTTCAGCCCGATTTTGGATCATTTTAGCCCAATTCGCGCGCTTTTTCCTTCCCACATGCAATATGCCACTGGCATCCATGCAACTCGCTCTGAGTGCAATTTTGCTTGCTGTATCAGTTATAGCCTTCATCTTTTCTTTAGAAATGCCCAAGGATGCCAGGCATTTGTTGACTGATGTATTGCAGAAACCTCTGCTTACTACTTCTATTGGAAAGTAGACCATACTCTGTTTTCACAGTCAGTCACTAGATCTTGGTATTTGCACTTCATTCTAGCATATGCATTGGATAGGTTTTAGGGACCGTCAGCTCTATGGTGATCATCGTCTTTGTTTTGGAAGATTTCTGGAGGGAACACTTTTGTTTGTGTCCCTCATCCATCAGGAATATCAGTCATTGACCTTCAGAATGTTAGTTGGCTCTCTCTTAGGCATTGGTAAGACTGGATTTCGATAAGTTGTACTATCAGCTGTGCGAAAGGCTATTGTAAAGATGGAGTTAAGATTCTCAGGCATGTCAGGTGTGATGATTTTTCCCTGTTTGCTATAAGACGTAGGGTGCCAGAACTGTGGTGATTGCTTTCAGTGTTTGGCCAGGGAGCCAGTTGTATCTTCCGCTTTGTAATGAGTAGCTTCAACCATTGAGGATGTGGAACAGTGTGCAAATGAACATGATGACATAATTGGCAGAGTCCTAGATGATCATGCCCTACAGCTTAATATTCATAATGTAAATAAGATATTGATGATTTAAGTATAATTCATACAAATATATATAGTATAGCGGTCGATTTGCTCAACTTTCACCAATGCGGCCTGGATTTGATTCCCAATTGAGCCAGTCCTCGCACGTTTCTCCGAAAACATCGGTTTCCACATGCATCTAAAATCGTATTTCTTATCAAAAATCTTTCTCAGCCGTTCTGAGGCGTCCCTTGCTGCATTTGCATCTGATGCGCCGCCGAACGAAGAACAAACTTCAGTGGGGATAAACTGTAATCAAACATTAAAAAAAAACAACCTATATAACCGATTGAATATTACTTATTTCTGTAAACAAGGAAATGTACTCTTAAAATCAATGAAAGTATAATGACACAGCCGAAGAAATAGTCAATTTCAAGCTGTTTGGGTAATTCATCATATTCCTAGTCATTTTGTGTAGTTGAAATGACAACAGATATATTACGTATAAGTAACATGTTTGGCAAAAGTCATAAGTACAATAAAGACCTCTATTATGATTTGTAAAGAGGATGAAAATTGCGCGCTTCTATTTCAGAAGAGAAACAGCCGCAAATCTCTTTGCTCTCGTTACAATAAGCGACTGCACTATTAAATGTCTGACTGCTAAATGATAATACTCGGAATAAGTTGTGTAGTATTCGTATGACTACACACGTAGGACACGAGTGTTGAAACATGTTAAAGTTTAAGTATTGCGCACTTTTGTCTCATTTCAGGAGTCACCCACATTTGACCAGGCATGCTATTGAATATCACAGTGACCCAATTAAGACATTTAATTCGGCCAATTCTTTCAGGTTATTTACTTTTGATACGAGTACAATGTTTGCTTTAAACACAGTATACCAGAATAAAACGATGTGCTTTGGAAGACAACCTTATCATCTTGGAAGTATTATCAAAATAAATGATAATAGAGAAGGAGGGAGAATTATATTTGACATCAGCAGACAGTTTTGCGTTATATTGTTGGCTTTAGAGATCAAGACGTCAGGCCCACAGCTTGTCCTGATTAAATTTGAGTTTACATGCCTCGCAGTGCGCCAGATTTCTCTTCAAAACTTGTTTTTCCTTTTTAAACCATGGAATAGGAATGATAACAAGATGGGCTGGTTTGCTGTAAATTTAAGTTACCACTGATCACGGGGACCTGATCTAGCGCTTTGAAATACAAAGTTCCATATTTCTATAAGTATATCTAGTTGTAGTAAATTCGTCCAAAAGTGAACTTCCAAACACGTGACTCAGTAATTCCACTGGCCGGGGCAGGAGGCTTTCAGCCGAAATGGAAATCGACGGAGCTTGGTGGAACGCATAGGCCACGAAAGAAAAAGTTATGATTATCTAGGGCTTTGAAATACAAAGTTCCATATTTCTATAAGTATATCTAGTTATAGTAAATTCGTCCAAAAGTGAACCTCCAAACACGTGACTCAGTAATGCACTGGCCGGGGCAGGAGGCTTTCAGCCGAAATGGAAATCGACGGAGCTTGCTGGAGCGCATTAGTGGGGGACTGTAGTGCGCAGATATCATGTGAGTGTGCAAATCTATATAAATTGTGAATTTTGGTACACAAGTACTTTATGCATTGATAATCAAAAAAATTGATGGAAGCACTTGTCACACCCCTTTCACGGCCCCAAGCTTGGATTTCAAGGTTGCACAGGGGTAGAAATTTTAAATGATGCCATGATGCTTGTCTGGTTACAAGGATTCCAAAAAGTTATATATGTTATACTGACTATGGCTTATAGTTTTTCAGAATGTTTAGATTTTAGATTATTTTCTAAATGGGCCCAAATTCTTTATACTAAGTGTAGTCCAAAAGGACCAGGAAATACTTGCACTCATTTCACCATTTTGGTCACGTAATGTCATGACAGTAATTAGAAGTCAAAATGTAACAGTGGTCTACATATCCTATGCGGTCATTAATACTTACCATCTAATTTACATACTAAATGTCAAATGCAGAGCAAATATGCATTTTCTGTTATAGGATATGACCAGACAAACAATTTGAGACTAGTTTCCTCAAAATTGGAGCTGAGTACTCGAAAGAATTACCCCAGGATGACCTTGAACCGTTAGAATCCTGAAACTAATGACCGTAGATAAGGCAAACTATACCTTTTGTTAATTCTCATGACTAGATGAATAAGTTAATGTAGGTTTCAAAACAAATTAGACCTGTATTACTTTTGACCCCTGTACAAAACTTACTCCCAATATTCGCACGGTCGGAGACCGTGCTTTGCTATGGGTTTTAACCCGGAAGTAATATCTTCATGATTTTTCCATAGGATTGCATGGACAAACGAAATACATGGTGCCTTTCTAGAAGTTAGATTTAGAACTGTGTGATTAGTTTTAGACGAAAAAGATTTGTATTATAGATCCGTATAGGTAAAGATAAAAGTCCCGAATGTGCATTGTAGTTATTGTTCTTCACGATTTCCAAAGAGTTAAAGACGTATGTTTACAAATCATGAACATCTACATTAGTTTTTGCATGCGAAAACATGCCACAATCCGTATTGTTTCTTTTACTTCGACGTACGGGTATTAAGCCACTTGCTGTTTAGAGGGAGTGATTAACAGACTTAGGCTACAGGCCTACATTAAAAGCGATTTATTGGTATAATCGATCGCACCTATATATGAAATATCCCGAATAAAAACGTACCAGATGGTTTTCATGGCCATTGGAGTATATTCCTTGCGAAAAAATCCAGATTATTCCGACCAATATACACAACTGTACAAACGATCATCATGGGAAGCGACCATGTGTATTCCCTGTGGTATATTTACAACGACGCATGCAATACCGAACAGAAGCAGCGGAAAATATATCCATAGCGCATATATCCGTGCAAGTTTGCCACAAGGCCTCTCCTTTTGAACTTCGTTGAGCACACAAAAGAATAGGAGCGAAGTTGTTAGATTTTTTTGCAAAAACCTAACTTTTAAAACCTCATGGATATGAGAAAAATGTTAAGAGGGGTGTTTTAAATATCATTTTGTGATTAACAAAGTTTTAGTTGGCCTAAATACTAAAATCCATGAAAACGTGCACGTTTTATTTTAATAAGTTAAAAATATATTTAGTTTTATCGCAGTCGACATTGAACCATGATCTGATACAAATGGATTGGACTACACAAGAGTGTAATGTATATAGATGAAGGAGCAAAGGGCGGGCATCTTGGTCTACCGAAAACAATACCATTCCAGAGACACCGTTTAACAGAAGTTGTATCCCGGGAGCACGTTTTAGAGACATGCCATCCATACCGAAATACAATGAGCTCACTGAATGGCTTGATTCTGTGTCTGTTATGTCGCTTATCCAATTTCATGGGAACAATTTGTATAAATGACCGGTCTTAACCACCTGCTGGGCTCTTTTGGGATGAACAATATGGCTATCAGTGCTTCAAATTACGAAGCCCCAGGTTTCCAATCCAGTGTATAGAGATCAGTTTCGAAACCCATTAGGCGCGGTTCAGCATTCTACGTACTTTTCAATGTTACCGAGTAGCGCTTCTTGATTGCGCTTTGCTAATTTTATTTTAAAAACTCAAAAAACCACAAAAAAACAATACAACATTTTTATTAAAAAATTAGGCATAAATGTATGCAATTTTTGATAAATTTATACATTTTAAAGGAAACGTTAAAATAAAAGCGTGTTTTTATTTCAATGTACAAGTAAACGCGAGGGTCTTTCATACTGGCCAGAATTTGACTAACCACCGATCATATCTTTCAATTGGTGTGAAAGACCTAACATGGCTTGTGGCAAACGTAGCGAAAAAAATCAACGGGGCGGCTTCCTTAAATGTCTACTGCTTCGAAAGTTATGCGTGAAAAATGGGGTTTTCTTCGCAAGGAATACTCCAATGACCATGCAAAAACCATTGGTACGGTCATATATACAAATAATTTGATGCTAGAGGGAAATGGTGCAAAAATAACTCCCGGGTGACTGGAGACCGTGAGCCTACTATTTTCCCGAGACCGAGGTCGGGAAAATAGTAGGCCACGGTCTCCAGACACCGATGGAGGTATTGCACCATTTTCACGAATATAGAGCAGTCAATATTTGTTTTATATAACACATATAAAAATATTTCTGTCATTTGAAAAACTTGCCAAGTGTCGGCGAGTTGCCTGCCAACGCAACTCAAGCCTAGTCAAGTTACAATGCAGGGAAACAAGTTACAATAAAAAGTTGAACATTCCCGTGATGTGGGAAATGTAGCTGTTACTGGGAACTTTTTCCTCTGTGAAATTTTGGGGAACCTAGTCTCAAATATTATGTCACGTTGATACAGTATCCACCACTCAAATGACAGAAATATTTGTATGTGGTATATAATTAGGATTATATCCCTCATGATATTCAGTTCATTGACCACCCCCTCGGCTAAAAGTGCGTCAAATGACACAACATAGTTTTAACTTTTGTGAGGAAAGAGAGCGAAAGAGAGACACGGGAAATAGACGCGTATTTTCCCTAGGGAAATAGGCCCCTATTCTAGCTCGAACCGTGTTATCAGTTCCTTTAGCGGTTCTTTCGCTGTGGTCATTACGACTAGCTACGGACTGTGCGTTAGGCATGAGAGTGCACAGGACTCTTACTTGTTTTTCTCAACGTATGTGTACTTTCGTATTAGTTATTGCTCTAAAAGGACACTTTTGACGCAGTGTTGAGGCTATTTCGTCGACAACATGGCTGCGCCCAGATGAAATAACACCGGTGGGAAACTTCTGCACGGAAGGAGAATACAACAAAATAATTCACGTATGTTCTGTCAGTGTTCGAGGAGTTGTGTAACACAGGTGATTCCGCGGTGATTTTTATTTAAGCCATGGAAGGGACAAAGCTGATATGATCTTAACGCGCATCACTGCATGACTGTGAACGGAAACAGAAAGGTGAGCTATACCTGCATATGCAGTAAATTCGGAGTAACTTCAGTACAGACTTCAGCGTCATTATTTACGGGGAAAACAGGTTGTTATACGTAAGTGGGAGGACTTTCCTCTGCCTAAAAGGCAGTCAATGCCCAAGCTCTTTCCTAGCCTAGCCTAGCCTAGCCCTAGGCTAGCTAGGCTACAGAGTTACAGACAGGCAAGGCCTATTTGTTGTTAAGTAGGCCTCAGCATCAGGCTCAGTTTCATTTTAACCAATCAATGAACAAAAAGATATTCATGAAGGATATAAACAAATATTTAATGATCTTATTCGGGACGGTGGAATCTATTGGTCCCTCGGTGAAATGGAGGGCGTGTGGTACTATTTTCTATAAAATAGTACCCCACGCCCTCCAGTTCACCTCGGGGGACAATAGATTACCCATTCCCTCATGATCATTAAATATTTTTATACTAATTTCATGATATATTTCCGATAGGTTGATACCAATAAATCCTTTATTGCTCTATACAGAAGATTGGTTTGGGTACGTAATTTACAGAATCAGTGAAGCGGCTACGCGCACGTGGTCTGGCACGCGTCGATCGAAGTCTTTTGGTTCTGTTTAGTGATTTATTTATTTTTATTTGAACATACAACTTTTATAAATAGTGGCACACGCCTACCCGGCGGTGCGTTCAGACACACGATATTTATACCCAAAAATTATTTTCAGAAACAAAGCAATTTAAACAGGCTAAAAAAATATAGATACGACTGTAACCAAAAGCTCTCGCACTCCCACATGTGAACACACACACACACGCGCACAAACACACCACAACACCTCACACGCAAACCCCACCTACCGCAAACCCTCATACATGCGCATTACACGTCGTACGTTCACACACACACACACCACCGAGCGCGCGCACACGCACAATTGAATGATTAAATAAGGTAACTAAAACATATTGTACACGAACGACATTATATCCCCAACAAAATCCATGAAGTTTTAAGATTTTTTAACGAGGGTAGACCTATACATTACGGATACGAACTCTTACGGCCCATGCATGATGCATGTTTGAGGAAGGACTTACACATTTTATAGAAGACTAATTGTGCTCGTGACTAACAGCGTTTGTGAAAAGTTCACTACCCGACTAAGGTGAAATTTTTGTGTTGATGTCCCCTATAAACGTGCCATGCATCGTAACGACCATGGATCACAATCCTCTTCGAGCCTCGGTATTCCCTACGATTCGTATTTCTTTATGAACTACAAATGGAATAGAAAGTGAAGGTCTTCAACAGAATTACTACATCATTTGCATGTGTAATCAAATTAGTTTTCGGAAAGTTGGTTTATTGATTCCTACAATTATCAAAAAGAATAGTCGTATGTCCCTTGTTAAAAGTGTTTTTGGTAATAATCGGCAAACTCGCGGAGGAAAATGTGAACCGGTGAATTCTTCAAGTTTAAGTGATGCATTGGACTTTTACCGTCCATTGTTTCTAGAGTTTCAAATTACGAGACGCGCATGTTATAATTGCTAGTATTGTTCCTCAGTTTTCTGAAGTTTCCAGACGTTATTTTTACAATCTCTCACATCTTACAGCATCGAAAGTTGTTATCATCTTTCGAAGATGTCCGTGAATCAGAGCGACTCGATTTTGATTGGATGAGGCAAAAACTGTTTTAATATGATCTTAAATTGTCATATGACCCATACGTATTTCCTTACAGATGAACTCCGTTCTTAATAGTTCCCTTGTGCTTCTGCTCTTTCTGTCAACAAGTATTATTCAAATGCATTGATTATGCACTTAAACTACAACTATGTAATGTTTCCAAATCTCACATTTTCACGATGTAGACCTCAGGTGATAACTTTCCCACCAAATAATCTGTTCGAAATATTTTAACGCCTTATCAATGTGAATACCAGAATTGAATAAAGATATGTTTCATCTAAATTTTTCATCTGTTTACATGTTGAATGAACATTATCTTAATGAAATTAAGATCCCATGATTGTGCTGAGTTCTCAAATTTTTAAAACTGCAATCACCCCAAAACCACAACATGTCATCAACTCTGTCATAGTGCACCATGAAATCCCATATGTTTATGAAATCAAAAATCAGTTGATAAGCCAAGTCATGAGAAATAAGGTTGAAAACTAGGCTGAAATTGAAACTTGATCTACATTGAAAATTTAAGCTAAACTTAAAATGTAAGTGCAATATGGATCCTTCATTTGATTGATGAGGACATAATCCCGTGCCAAAATCAAAGGTCATTTGAGGGCAAGTTGAAAAATCATTACAAATGTAAAATTGAACCTCAATGAACACTTGCAATTCATTGTGACCAACTGGTGTCATAAGTGCACCATCAAGCTATGTAAATACTAGTACCTTCTGGCATGTATCTTCAGTTTGTCTTAGACTACCTCTATAAATGTATTCAACTTATCTACGTTTATATATTTGATGAGTCCAAAGTCTGTTGATAAGTCATGTGACAATCATGTTGAAACTGGGCTGAAATGTAAACTTGATGCTACATTGAAACTTGAAGTTCAATTTTAACCAAACTTGAGTCGTAGTTGCAACATGGGATCCTTCCTTTGTTGATGAAGTCATAAATCACATGCCAAAGTTAAAGGTCAAGTGAAATCAACCTGACATCAATACAATGTAAATTGACATCAATTGCAAACTGAAATTCAATTGGATCAAACGTGTGTCATAAGTGCACCCTGAAATCCCTTATTTTGACGAGGTCACAAGGTCATGTGCCAAGTCAAAGTACTAGAGCAACCCACATCTTACTTCTTTGAATATAATAGATTCGTAAGCTAAGAACTCAGATTTTTTAATTTACTTGCAGATGTATACTTTTATATAGATTCAATCAAAGCGATCTTCCAAACATGTGACCAGATCGTTCCACTGGCCAAGACAGGAGGTTCTCAGTCGAACGGAAATGATGGACTAGTAAGTCTATGGAGCTCCCAAAACAATGAAAGGAGATTAATTCTCTTTTCCATTCAATTCACATTGCCGAAATCACAGGTGGTTATTTAGCATACTATCAATGGACTAATACCAATACAGAGATAGCTAGGTAACATACTAAAACGTGCTAATATTTTTATTATACTAATAGTCCAACGAAGTTTGTAGTACTGGCCTGACCGGTTTAAAGCCTGAGGAAGACACATTACTAATTCCAACGAAGCGTTTATGTACTGGCCTGACCGGTTAACACTCTATAGGACACCACTTCTAACACCCAGTGAAGTTTTAGTACTGGCCTGACCGGGTTACAGACTTTGGGAGACAACTTATTAATACTCCCACGAAGATTGTTGTACTGGCCTGACCGATTAACATTCTTTGGGAGACACCCGCTAACACTCCAGCGAAGTTTGTATTACTGGCCTGACCGTTTACATACTTTGGAGACAACTTCTTAAATACTCTCCCAGGAAGATTGTTGTACTGGCCTGACCGGTTACCATTCTTTGGGAGACACTCACTAACACTCCACGAGTTTGTATTACTGGCCTGACGGTTTTACATTCTTGGGAGAACCTTGAAAATACTCTACTCTGCACTAATTATTAATCTGCTAAAATACTCGGTCCATAAGTGGCCGAGGACTGTTCCTGGTACGCCGTTAGTAAAGATATACGCCGTACATCCAACCTGTATAGGTGAGGGTAATTATGCAAAGCAATGCATCACTAACGCATGGCAGACAGTAACAGAACAGGAAGAGATCATCGAGCACGCTAGAGAAAGATCTCAACCTCAGCAATACCAGCAGCAACACTTCATTCACATCGACACTGGAGCCACCCATCACCAGCACAAAAAGTAAGCACCCAGCAAACGCATAAAACACACAACCCCATACAACACCCAGGAAAAGTGGAACACATACACGATCATACTAAACGAAGCGATAAACCGCAGAGACACTAGCACTTGTGATTTTCGATAAAATCGCCCCTAATCTCAATTGAAAGTTATCAGGACACACGCCGGGCCTGCGCCTCATACGCCCACCAGACACATCAACACACTAACACTTCAAAACCAGACAGCACCAGGTCCGAGACCATTCCAGCTACAGTGTCTGCAAGACTCTCGTCAAGCAGTCCGGTACCGGGTCCCAACAAACATCACAGAACAAGACATCATAGACATCATTCCAGAGGTCACGAAAGCGAGCGTCCTCCCAATTAAGACCTCAAATACCCGACACCATACCGCACAACATCCATTCGCTCACATGGGCAAACCGGACACTACCAAAACAACATTTTTTGGGAACACTCGATATCCACCTTGATTCCAGCGCCTACCAGGTGTACCGGTGTCAGCGGTACGGCCACTTTGCCAGGGATTGCCATGCCAGAATTTCGGAAATTCGGAATCGCGCACCACCACGAAACAAAGGTCTTCTCCAAGAAACGAGCAACCGAGAAACATTCAGCCACAATGTGCAACTGCCAAGGAAACACGTTGCAGCTTCAGCCACTTGTCCAGTACGTCGCAAACGAGTAGAAGCAATGAGGCCAAAGCCGATCTCGCAGCGTCCCAAACCAACACAAACCTATGCAACGACCAAACCAACACAATCCATCAACAAAACACGACCAAGCAATACACACACAAAGACAACCACCGTAACAAAACAACCGGCATCAACGACCAGCGTGGGTCGAGATTCTAACCGAAACAACCACAACCAACAGCACACAAACAAACACAACACACACAACCAACAGCACACAACACCAACAACAAACACACAACCAACATCAACAACAAACACCAACAACAAACCTCAAACAACACCACACAAACAAACACCAACAACACCCAAAAAAGAGATATAAACCCCTCCCCCCCACCCCCCCCACACACCAACAACAAACACACAACCAACCTCACCAAACAAACACAGTCAACAACGAAAGGACGACCACGAGAATTCCAAACATCCTACCAGCCGGCAAGTCACTATTACATCTCAACAAAAAGCAAAGACAGTCACACCAACAAAGACACTCATAAACTTCCCCTCAACAGCACCATCCAACTCCTTAGATGAACTCAGACACGGCGGTAAAGACATCAACTCTGCTACATTTCAACTGTCAAGGTGCAAACAACAAGAAACCGCAATTGAGCACCAATCGTGGGTGAAATTGCGATATTACTGCCTTCAGCCACCCTCCTAGAACCCATATGCAGACCGTCAAATCAAAATTTAATCTTTTCGGACCTTTGATATTCACCACCCCAAATCTGATAATTGTCCATGGTATCTGACAGCTATTATAACAGGGTCTCCCAAACCAAAACTTCCGTTTGCCAATTTCAACTTTGGTCCCACTATACGGGACACATAAGCGTACGAGTACACCTCAAATCATCCACAATCAAAAAAAGCGTTATTCACACATCTACCCTAGACGGAAAACCCGACTTAAACCAAGCCATCGCACATTCTGAACCGGCCGTCTCCTGCGGTGATTTCAACGCCACTCATCTCATCGGGGGGCCCCCACAAGATCGTGTTAGGTGAATCTCTTCTGACCAAATTGAAACTCCACGCCGAACACACAATACTCAACACAGGTGAACCACACACATTAGCGTACGGAATGACATCACACTAGCATTAAACAATATCGCAGCAAAAGCTGAATGGTCGATGCACCCACATTTTAAGTAGTGATCATTACTCAATATAAACAATCATCCGCAACACTCCACTTCCACCACCAGAAGCTCCGTGCACGATACGCACATCGGACAAAGCAGGGGGGGGGGGGAGGTGGGGGAGGGGGGGGGGCGGGGGGGGGGGGGGGGGGGGGGGGGGGGGGGGGGGGGGGGGGGGGGGGGGGGGGGGGGGGTGGGGGGGGGTAATTTTTTTAAGGGGGGGGGGGGGGGGGTGACTGGTCTACCTTCAAAACAACAATCAAAGACCCATTACAAACAACCTCACCACCCACAAGACAAACCACACCCTTCAAGAAAAGACTGACTACATCAACAATACCATTCACAACGCAGCAACTAAAGCAATACCCCGAAGCGCACCTGGTCCGAGACGTCGAATGTGTGTGGTACTACACTGATGCAATAAAAAAAAAGACCGAGGTAAATTATCGACTCAAACACCACAGACATCACCAACAGAAACCACTTAAGCAAAACTTTCAGAAGCCATTAGAATACATCGCAAAACATGTCGACGGCAAAACACAATCTTGGGTCAAGTGGACACACAGGAAAAAGAAAACTCAACGAACAAACAAACGCAACACGTCCTGTGGCAACGTGTTAAAATGATCGGCGGCTGCAGGACCTCTACCACTCGACAACCAGACCCAACAAATAAAGCCGAAGAATTATGGAAAACGTTCACAGACCGCTTCCAGCTCACGCAACATCTCAGACAACATCCGCCAAAAACTCCAAACCCTAGCAAACACTCGACACAAACAGGCAACAAACGCCATAAACCAAGAACAACCCACAGACACTCCATTCACCATACATGAACCCAACACAGCACCTGACCTCGAAAAGGCATTCGAACTCGCCAACAAAGCGATGCCATCATCCAAGCCATGATCAAAAGCTGGCCTCGGCGGCAAGCTTCATTGGCTGGTGCAAGGACTTCCTGACAAACAGACAAGGTAGAGTCCAGTTCCAAGGCGCTCACTCGTTTCCCAGTTTTGAAACGGCACTCCAAAGGCAGCCCTCTTAGTCAACACGGTCAAGTCTTTTCTAATCGATGAAATTATACGGTCAACCAAGCTCGCACCTATGACCAGCATGTTTGCTTACGCTGATGATTTAGTCATTGTCTCCACCAAGGAATTCCGAGCGCAGCTGCCAGAAAGCTCTCGACTCACTCAGTCATATCACGGCTGAGCTCGGTTCTTAACTTTTCTGGTAACCAAAACCAAAGCTATGAGCTTCCAAAAAGGTACCCCAAATTTCCAACTTCACGTGTGCGATCAGGCCCTTGAATGGGTCTCCGAATATAAGTATCTTGGAGTCAGATTGTAACGCTCAACTTCTCACAACACTCAGATTTACTGTAAAAAAGGGTCACAAGTCGTCCCTTACGCCATGAGAGCCATAAGCGGTCTTCCCGGAGGATCCAACTCTCAAGTATCCGCAAAATTTATCAAGCCACCGTTCGTCCGATTTTAGACTATGGCTACGCCTTCGCAACAACAACGACCCGAAAACAGCTCGAAACACTTCAGAACCAAGCTATTCGCACAATTCTAGCGCCCTTGCTGGGCCAACGTCCAAACATGTCAGCTCGAAGCAGAAATTATCCACTCAGTTCCGACATGAAGCACGGCTATCTATCTTTGCCGACAACGTCCTCCGCAACACTGAACACGCTCTACACTGCCAAATCTCGAAGAGCCTACAAAATCAAGGGAATCTTTTACCACACACATGGCTCCGCCAAACCACAGACCCTGTAACTTCACAGCCAAGACGCGCAACCTCCAGTCCCCCCAGCAACTATTTAGCATCTGATCCATTGTCAAACCTGTCTTCGGACACTCGCATTCATCGGCCTTATGAATAACAAAACATCAGCTCCCCCCACAATAGTATAAGATCGGCCTACCAAGCACTCGCAGATGCAGAGTCAACAACCTCTGATCCACTTGTTTACTACACTGACAGCTCGGTCAACGAAGACGCCACTTTGTGGGATTTGGCTTTGTAAGCACCACATACCACAAACTCATTCAGAACATCTGATAGCTGCTCCACGATACAAACAGAATTGGCAGGCCATTCGCGAAGCAATCCGCGACGCAAAAACCCAGCCGGCAACAAACATCGTCATCCACACAGACAGCCAAGATGCAATCGAAAACATCCGCAACCCACAACGGGACAACATAGCATTGAATACAGACTTCAACCAGACATAAAAGACAGCACAAAAATTTCATCATCAACTGGATCCCCAGTCACTCGGCATTCCGGCAACGAAGAAGCGGAACGTCTCAGCCAACGCCGGTGTCATATTTAGCAGTTCCCGTGTGACTGAGTGTCCTACACCCTTTGACTATGGTGTTCTCCATTAGTGCTGTATGCCATTTTTTTAGTGGGGGGGGGGGGGGGGTTTTGGGGGGCCCCCCCCCGAAGGGGGGGGGGGGGTTTTTTTTCTGTACCCAATGGCTCGTCTTCAAGGTCACGGTTTATCCGTACATGTTGACATGTAGCTATTACACTCTCTCGTGGGACACTCAGTTTATTTACACCGCACTACGAAACAGACTGACATAATCATACCCCACAGTCGCGTCACCAGAACACTTTCCAACAAACAGCACTTCACAGATGGCAAA
Source organism: Ophioderma brevispina (assembly GCA_023653785.1). Taxonomy (NCBI): domain Eukaryota; kingdom Metazoa; phylum Echinodermata; class Ophiuroidea; order Amphilepidida; family Ophiodermatidae; genus Ophioderma; species Ophioderma brevispina. The sequence goes on from JAMKCH010015815.1 coordinate 48,292, forward strand.
TCAAATTCAATCACAACAATCAAATCAGTACTTTGGAACTTCCTCACAAACACACTGCAAGTAACCAACGCACTCAATAATTACCATACTAACTCAACAGAATGATAATCAAAGCTAAAACTACCAGACAAATCATCGATCACTTATATACATGCGCCTACTGCAATCAATATACAATGTCAACATGTTCACGATCTCACCGAATGCCCAAGAACAAACACTTCGCCAAGAACTACTTCACCATCTAAAACAAACAACATGTAAGCAACAAAACACCAACTAGCGATCAACACCCTCAAAACACACCCTATACGCCAATACCACGAACTCCACATTACAAAATATACAACCACAACATTAAAAATAAACAAAATCAAGTGTAAACCATTTTTACTTCCTAATTAGTCTTTTATATAATCCCAGGGGTCAAACAATAGTTTGCAATGACCCGGCTCCAATGGAGCAAACCAGGAACGGAACTGACTAATACCCGATATTCTCTTCTGTATCCGCTATCTCAATAACCATGATACTGCGGAAAATAAGAACGATTAGATAGCTGCTGTTTGATAAAGAACATGATCACATTGATATTTGAACATAGGTATAGATGTATACAATAAACTTACTGTCACGAGCAGCTATCGACTTAAATAAACGCGAGATAATGGTTCATCACATTTTGTCCGATCACCCCGCCCATCCCAGCAGCATAAAAAATCGTTTTTCGATGAATATAACTAATATAATGTCCTTACTATTCACTACCTAGTACATCCATTATACTAATTTGTCTTAGAATCCATTTATAAGGATTGCACTTCTGAACTCAAGGGTTGAACATCGCACAGATTTAACTCAGCACTAAAGAAATATTAAATAATTTCTTTAATTTCGTGTTTTCATAATTACAAATTGTTCTTTTGTTTTACTAAATTTTAGTCTGTTTGCTTACATACATTATATGGGCTTTAAACACTCATTTCTTACAGCATGCAGTATTACGCAAAATTCAATATTATTCTTCAATATTTCTTTCAGTGCCTAGTTACTCTTCTGATTTGTCAACCCTCAATAAGTACTATTTTTTTCCACTATGTATGTCATGTTATACTCTCAAACCATAATTTTGGGGTGTAATCATTTTCAACTTCATTTACAGGCATTACAAATGAGGCCATTCAAATTGACATGTAGTACATGTATACAATTACCTCCAATTTCACCTTGGTTTTATACTGTAAACAACTGTAAATCTAACTTATTTTTTACACTACACTTGTATAATGTTATGTTTACACTTCCCATTTGTATACTAATATATTTTTATTTAAGTTAAGCTATTGCACTATGTCTTATCAGTTTGTGTAAACTGTAGATATAAGTTTTCACTTAAACTTAACACATAACTTACGTTTAATTAATACCACAAAAATACTCATACACATGCTTAAAACCTTAAAGCCGACTCAAAGATTTCCCAATGAGGGCGCACTCATTTCTCAAACAAATCAAGTTTTTTGCATTTACATAATGCTTCTCCATATACTGGTCACTGTGTAAAATAACTAAGCTCAAATCAAAGTCCTTCATTTCAAACATCACAACTTTATCATAAATTTCCGGATCCAACATTTTTGTTAAATACAATATCCTATTACACTGGTATACTGTACATATATGCTTACTGCATGAAAACAAAATATCCAATCCATCTCTAACTTTGGAATTAAGCATTTTAGGTAGCTAGTTTCGATCTAATTACTAAACACAAACAATTATATTTCAATCTCTGAGTCAGCCTTTAAAACTAGCACCTAAAGAACATAAATGAGTATTAAAGTCAAATTTCTTGCGAGTCAAAAATAGATTTCTTGAAAAATTATACCCTCATTGAAATATAATTTGCCAAACTTATGCATTGTAGTATAGACTCAAAACAACCTCTGGGATATAGCAATCTCTTATACCACATCCATCCAGTAAACCTCCTCCCAGTTTATACTATACATATTCGTATATATTCTGTATATTTATTTTTGAACTTTCATTTGTATACCAGTATCTTATTTTTACACTTAAATTTGTAAATATTAAGTATATCATTTATACTATTCTGTATTAACACTGTATTGTGGTACTTTCCTGTAGTATTTATTACTAAAACCTGTTAAATACACTGTACCTAGTTTTCACTTACAACTTCAAACAATATACTAGAGTAGGAGCCTGACAATCCTCCCATTACAAGTGTATCTCCTAAACTTGTTTATACAACTCTGTATTTTACCTTAAAGTGAATCCAATGAATAGCTGTAGTAATGTTAACCATTGTATCAACAAATACCACTTCATGGTTATAAATTCATCTATTCTATTGTACAACATCATATTAAATAGAAATAAACCACATCTATGAAACCTATAAACCTATCCTGCTTCTTTATTCTTGCAATCGCTGCCCTTGCTTCCCTCCAATACTTGCCAATACTAACAAATCTTCAACCATTTTTTACGAACTACCATAAGCCTAACTAATGGCACAAATTACAACCCTCCACAAAACATGAATTCATGTAAACGATTGACCGTGTGCATTCCTTTTTAAGGAAATTTTTATTTACATGTGTTCCCCATTTTGATTTTTCCTTAAATTAAGACGTCCGACACATTCTGTTGGTACAAGTTAGAAATTGTTTCTGTTGCAATTTTTTAGGTCAAACGACGTTCTTGCACCACATCCAATACCACTGTGATTTGTTTAAAGAAGGCATATTACCAGGGCATTTACCAATCTCACGATCATTCTATGTTTAATTTCTTGTCCCTGGTCGTGTCAACCTCTTCCCTTAACTTATTCCACTTCAAAATTTATGTCCTAACCCGGAAATTATGTGTTGGCGTGGTGCGTTCTCGACCCCACATCCCAGGATAACCGACATGCTTATTGTGCCATAGCAAGAAAAATGATGAATACGCACTTCCGCGAATTGTATTATACTTCACATACCGTGCGAGACATTTTATAGCTTTCAATATCCGTAGAAACTACAAATGGAATACCCGATATGCTGATGTCGGTCGAATCCCGGGGTATAAAATGAGCATTTATTGACAGCGGACCAATCTTCTACTTCTAGAAGATTCGCCTATATAACCTTCATTGCTCACAGCAGCCAGCAAACTCCGCTGTGCATGGTTACACCAACATCAGGTTACGCACTGCTGCCATTTCAAAACACGGACAGTTTACTTCGCATTTCCCAAGAAAAAATCGATGACCGTGTAGAATTTTTTTGTCTAAAATGGTCGCTTTTATACCGCCCGAAACCGTTCAACAGAAAAAACTTCTAACCGGTCACAATTTTTGTTTTAATCTTATAATTAAACCCGAATACAAATTTCCCAGACCCTACTAAAGTCTGTTGAAGAGATCCTTAGTTGAACAATGACACTCATAACAAATCTCAGCGGGATGTTTCGGCTGCTTTGCATTGCCATGTTAATTTTATCCTCAAATATATGTTAAAACTTTAGTAGACGTCTAACTGAATGCCGGTGTAGAATTAATTATCGTCCGGCGTACTCATAGTCCGGGAACAATATGGTGAACAATAGGGCAATCGATTTCAGTTGACTCTTCACGCCACAGTAGTTTCACGCTTTCGGCTTTATTCCGTTATCGTCTATGGAGCCCGGCCTACGGGGCTCCTGCCGGACTATATCGCTTCCACAACCGGAACTTGAGGTGTCAACAACTAAGCGTATCGACTAGCAGTGTATTCTTAGAATAATGTCCCTAATGCTTGTAGAAACTAAATCAAAAGACATTCATAATAATATGAATCATTACATAAGAATATTTAAGATCGGGAGTATTTTAGTAAAAACTGTGACATGTGAGGTTCACTTAGGAAATTTCCTGACGGCTGGGGAGTATGCATTTTTAAAGGACATTTTTAACAAATAAACATCCAAAATGTTTTTAACTCGTGGAAGTGATTTCAGTAAGGGTCCTTTTCATCATTTTGTCATTTTTTTTCATGCCATTTGTCCCTTAAGTAGTGAAAACAGTTTCAAAGTAATTTCTTTGGGCCAATTTCCGAAGTACTTTAAAGGTACCCTCATCTACGTACCCCTCTCTTTTATCTGAAAAATTTGGGTTCACTAAATAATAAATTCGATAAAATTGTGTCTCATTGCTTCACTCATGTAACAGAGACAAAAGCAGAAACAGCAAATTCAGATTTGGTTATAAATTATTTTTTTTTTAAATCTAGTAACTTTTTTTATTTAGTTTCTAGGCTCATAACGGTTGCAAGGTTCATCTGAGGGTAATTCTTCAGAGTTCTCCGTATTTGACGAAACTGGTCTCAATTGTTTTGTCTGGTTTATGTTTTATAACAGAAAATTCCATATTTGTTCTGGCATTTGACATTTTAAGTATTAAATTACATGTAATGTAAGCATTAATTACCCCATAGGTATGTAGACCATTATTATATTTTGCACTTCTAATTATTTTTACATCGCAAATAATGGAATTGAGTGCAAGGTATTGTATCTTTTGGTCTATATAACGAATGTTGGGGCCCATTTTGAAAAGAATTGGAAGCATTCGAAACGTATCAAAGATGACCTTATATAGAGATGACCCCGGACAAACCTTTGTCTCCTGCAAATGCACGTTCCCCGCTACTTTTACTCCATAGACGTTGATATCATATGTTAGTTTCTTATTTTGATTTCTAATTATACATGACCAATGGGCAATGGAGTGAAGTATATATTCCCTGGTCCTATTGGGGACTATATTACGAATTTGGACCATGTTTAAAAGAATAGGAGCATTCTGAAAATGTTCCCCCAGTGTGACCTTGAACCTTTATTGCCCTATAACTATTGAACTCAACCCACAGATAAGGCAACTCTGTTCTTTTAATCCTTATACATGACAAAATGTTGGTATAGATTTCACATACAATGTACTTACTTTATATTTCCCCTTATACAACCTTGTCTCCTCTGCAAAGTACATGTTCCCTGCTACTTCTAGACTTTTTATACGTATTCTTATTATTTTAAGTATAACAAAACCAAATTGCTTTCTGTTGCACTTATTTTGAGTTCAAACATTATTTTATTTAATTTCTTGCCTATATGAGTACTCCCTGCTGATTGGTCACAGTAAAATTTAGGTAAATTTTTGATCCAATAGACAATAGGTAAGAATAGTGATATGACTGAGGAGGGCTAGAGCTTAAATAGTTGGAAGCTGCATTTCCTCCGGTTATTGAAAATGACCGTGTAAGCAATTTGCTCAACCAGAGCTGCGTACGGAAGGCGAGTAGTGCTCAGTAGATTAAATGAACATAATGGCATGAAAAAAATTGACGTAATGAAAATGACCCTTACTAGCGAGCGGCCGAGCCTTCAAAGTGCTTGAGTTTTCGAGTTACCCCTCCTCCCCGTACAACAAACACAACCACCTTTATTTGAAGGATAACTCTATAGATTTCAGACAAGTGATGGTTGTGGTTGAACATATTTTGGTGGCAGTGGAGATTTTCTATGCCGAAAATGAAATTTGGACTGCAAGTTAAGCGAAATTTTTTTATTATTTTAAGGTAAAATATTACATTTTCTTTTTTTTATGTATCCTTTTTTTAATTGATATAGGTTTTATACTTGCAGAAGGGTTCGGTATACGAGTTGTGGTTACATGTGATAAAAATGATGTTTTTTTTAGGAAAAAGGTGATTTTGGGCTAATTCTAGACGTCCTTTAATATATTGTATAAACCAGAAATCTATAATATAAATGTCCCCGAGATTGATATTATTGCATGATGAATTAAATTTGTTTTGCTCGAAATTAAAAAATCTTGAATTCTTAATTTTTAGCTCAAAAACGTGATTTTTTGACCCAAAAAACACCCTGCCACCAAAGTTTTTGACCACAACCATCATTTTTTTAAATATTTATTACTATCTTTTCGAATATAAAGTGGTTGCGTTTGTTGTAACCGAGGGGAGGGGTTTGTCGACAATTTTGCCGTCCAAACCGCTCCACATACTGAATTCACTTCCACAAGTTTGAAAACAATTTGGTGTGTTACTTATGTAAAACATAAACCAGAAAGTTCCGGGTGGGGGGGGGGGGAAGGTGGCAGTTGTGGCAATTTCTGGAAACAAGGATGCTGGCAGACTGCCGCATTACCAAACTTGAAAGCATTTTTCATCATCTCACAGACCATTGCTATTGTATATGTCTAATCCCGGCTAATCCATCGTTCAACTGGCCAGATCAATATCTTCTACAACCTAATTACATGTATGAATCCGGTGTGGCGGAGATTGCCGCCATTCTACACTGCATATCTGGGAACATTGTGAACAAAGGGCAATCGTTCAGTTGACCTTCCCGTAACATTAGGTTCACGCTTTAATTCCGTTGTCGTCTATAGAGCCCGGACTGTGGTTCCTGCCGGACCATATCTCCTTTCACACACCGGTCCTGAATGCTTTTGATTGCGGTCGCAAAACATGCTATAGTCTGATTTTTTATTCCTGTCGGTAAACGCATGGTCGATGGTAAGACAAATGCATTTGGAGGAGATGTGTAAATGAAGATCAAAACTTAAAAATGCCCGTATTAGACAGCTGAATGTCTAACTTTGTTCAATAACAGAATATGATGCTTTAACACCATTGTACATGAACTTTTTTGTCGAATATGTTAAAGGCTTCCAAACCATATTCAATGGAATAGATTGTCGTAAGTCTGAGACACTCTATCGATTCCTTTGTTTGGCTCAATCAAATACCGGATAAAATGTCATTAACATCGAGGCTGTGTGAAGAGGGGATTAGGCCCCGTAAATATCGTACGCTGTTATGACTGACAAACATCTATGATTGGACCGAGCTGTCCAATATTATTTCTGAACAAGACGATAAATATAAACGTATCATATTCTGATAGAACGTTGGCGAGTAATAATTAGCCGTATTCTATTCATTTCTTTTCTTAAGTTGAATGCTTCAAGTTTGTCAAGTTTGGTGCTTGAATTTATTCATGCAATTGCTTTGTAATATTTTCTTCGGAGGAAAGGGACCTTTTTTAATTATATGGCCTATCTTATCCGGTATTCGTGACATCGAATTTCTATTGTACTGATTTGGTAAGTATACAACCGCTCAGAACGAATGGAACGTTACCCGCCCCAATTTTTTTAATTACTGACAGGAATACAAAAACTCTACTATAGATACACTTAAATTCTGTCATGGTGTGAACACCTTGCTTTTCTGTTCCAAAATTGCCACAAACTGCCCGCCCCTGAACTCTTTCTGTTTTTTTTTTCCTGTTTTTAACAGATGTAATCCAAATTGTTTTCAAACTCGTGAAGTGATTTCATTAAGGGTCATTGTTCAGTAGTCATTTTTTCATGGCATTGATGTCCCTTAAAGGACAGTATTGCAAAGTAAATATCAAACTTCACTTTACTATAAAATAATGGAATCGTTCTATTGTGTGCACCTTACAGGAGTACCTGATATTGTTTTAGTTGTGACTTGCCTCTCCTCCAGGGCATGGACGTCATTGACTGCAATTCATAGTGCATCTACATCTTGTTTGTAAAGCGTGTCAATACTACTTCACATATACAATTGCTATTGTATGTGAACCACCTAGCCTGGCAGGTCATATTGTAATTAAGTCTATAGAATACAATACATGTACAGGATTATACTGGGAATAGAAACAGAAAACAATTTAATATTATCATATACGATATCTCTATGTAAATATACAGTTTCTGATGCTAGCCACTAGGAAAGCGAGACACCTTTCGAACCAACACCTATAGATGATATCCTATCGCTCTTCTACAACCCTGCTTGAGAGCTCAGTCGTTAGAGCGTCGTGCCTGAATCCGAAGGTCTGCCGGTTTCGAATCCGGCAAAAGCGCACCATGGTTTTTTTTTTTTTTTCCAAGCACTATCGTGCGCTGGCCATTACCAGGGACGATTAATAAATATAAAAAAATACAAATTTTAAATTTGGCCTCCGTTAATGTTTAGCAGAATAATAAAACGCGCAAAAATACTACATGATTTTCAAATATGCTATATAATACAAGTCAGGCGGTGTACATTACTTCAGCATTACTTAATCCTTTGACTACGGCAAGCGACCTCCAGTCCGCTGAACGGTCAAAATTTCAAATTATGTTTCAAAAAGGTGTCCAAAATTATTTTATTTTCCAGGGCATATTCAGATCATCATAAAAATGTCATCTATATAGTCCTAACAAGCCAGTATTTTGCTTTTATCTTTTTTAGTGGCTTTCCCAACGACCTGCAAGCATTTGGCGCCATGTCTGAAGCCACTGACTTATGTGCTGTAACGGGTTCAGAAGTTACCGTCTCGATAGGTTTAAATCATAGATGAACCTTAATATTGAATCCCTACCGCGCCGCTCCTTTATTATCCCACAAGTCCCTAACAACCCCAACCTACTTGTTGTTATAGGCCGTATCCCACACACATTCCCCTCAAAGGTGTTAACGGGGTTAAATATTTCGTTACAATGTATTTGGCATTTTCAATTAACGCTAGCTTATTAAAACCGTTCTCTACTATTCGAACTCCATTAATTTTTACGAGTGAGCATGCATTTAATTTTAATATGTACACCATTTTTGCATTTTGGGTGGAGTGAATGTATAACTGAATGTATGTATGGCTCTAAGGAAGGCTGGCATGTCAAACTGGCTTTTGCATTTTTCTCTACGGGAAAGAACATTTGAAGTGGATTTTTTTTCTTCGGCATGTTCGGGGAAAAAGCTGGAAATTTTAGAAAAGGGTATACTAAGAACGTTTTGTTTACAACACTATCCCTCGCGGGTATACGGTCCCTATTTAATCTGAATGCTCCAGAGACGCTTGTCTGCATGCGGTGCCTAAACCCTCCTTGCAATTGATAAATCACCTTTCCTTCCAATCATCTTTCGATACCTCATTTCTTCCATGCTTCAGAATTTGTAAGCCAAATATCACACATTAATGCATCGATGTTCCATCGGAGTTCACATTTTGTTTAAATTTTACTTTTTTTAAATCAATAATTTGGTTATGGTTGGATTTAGTTTAGTTTTTAGTACGTTTTTAAAATAAGGCATAATTACATATAACCCTTCCGCACTATTTATCATGTGCTCTGTTCCGTCAACGGATAAAGCCACGGTGAGACAGAGTAGGTGTGATGATATATTGTAATTTGCCGAAATCATGACACAAAATCTCGATGATTTCCTTCATTATAAGCGACTAGTATACAACCAAATTAGGTCCTCCTATCACATCACATAACAAATTCGGAGGCAACTTATATCATTATACTGCGAGATACTATTACATCTGACAATATTAAATCATCATTACACAGATAGTTCATTTACCCATTGATGTTTTATCACCATCCTGGTGTCAATACGGGTTAAGGGTCCCCCGGCGTATTGGAGCCGTGTTTTATGACCTTTCCATTTTCGTGATCACATTACACTTATCTTGTTTATCTTTATATGAGCAATGTTTTGTATACAGTGTGGTATTGTAAGTGTTGGTTAATTTTTCTGTCATTAAAAAAAAAATCAAAATTCTTAATTGTCGTGGAGAGACGGGACTCGCCGAAACCGAATCTCTCCCATAAAAAAAATCGGGCGTATGAACATCTCCTAATTTAGGTTTTTTTGGGTTTATTATAATATTTCCTAAAAATATTTTTATTTATTTGGTGTAATTTGTTGGATTTCACTCGATTTGCTTTTTTTTTTTTTTTTTCATTTTTTTTAGTCAAAGTTCATCTCATGCCTGCATAATGAAATGTAAACCTTCCATATTACTTCAATAAAACAACGAGTGGATTGCTAAAATATTTTCCGATTTTGCTCATATTAAACTAAAAATTCCATTGCAGGTAAGTCACCATGATTGCCAGGGCTGTACGCAAGATTTATTTTTGGGGGGGAGCGAGGCTTTCGAAAAAGTTGCCTTTTTTCGAAGAAGCGGTTTTTTTTTTTGTTTTTGTTTTTTCTTGGTAAAAGTGGACCTAACCCCCATGCCATAAAATGGTCCTTTTTGGGCTTTTTTGAACATTTATCACCAAAACGTGGACGTTCTTTCATTTTTGTCTAAACTTTTGGCAACCTATTTACAAAAAATCAGCAAAAAGGGGACCTTTGCCCCATTTGGGGTGAGGGTGCGTCCCATTTTTCTTTCTTTATTTTCTAAACACTCTACACTACTAACCCAATTTTATAAATGCTACTCAAAAAACGTTTGCAACGTGTTTTTAAACACAGTAAATGTAAAAACGTTGTTTCGATAACAGGTAGTAAACGCTGATTTTATATACGCTGAAATGTTTATTTTAAACAGCCTTGATTTTAAAGCTACCATTTGAAAATAAACGCTATCCATTTTAAGTAAACACCTTCTGTTTACAAATAAACAGTCCGTTTAAATGAAAACAATCAATTGTTTTCTATATACACATAGCGAAGTCCATTTATTATCTGTTATCGTGTATTATAACACGTTGCAACGTTTTCGGTATAGCGTTTATAAAATAAAGAGATCAATACTGTGGGGTGAGGCTATAATGAAATAAACGCGGTTGAACTTCAATAAAGGCAATAAACTTAGTTTTTACTGTGAATTGGGACATTGGGTTCATTTCAGTTTTGGTTTGACATTTCCTTGGCTCTCGTTTTTTTTTTTTTTTTTGTTCTTGACTTGTTGAAACTTTCGTGTAAGAATCAGAATTTGCTGAAAGAAGCTGGACAAACAGGTCTGCAATTCTGTGAACCTAACGAGATTTCTTTGTTTGAGTCCCGCGTTTAGGCATTCCGCGCCGGGTTTTTTTTTTTTTTTTTTTTTTTTTTTTTGTTGATTGATGAGTTAAGCGGGTTTTTCTTTTGTGTGGATAACTTATGGCTCGTCTGCTCAATGCGCGCCAAAATGCAAAGAATGATAATGTGCTGTTTCAAAAAACAACCGTCTTGCTGACTCCCACGAATGCTGTAAGATAATACGTTGGTGGCGGAAGATGTATAGAACCTAATGATTTATTATTTTGAAACACCGCGCATCAATTATGATAAGTATTTTTAGAATTCACGTGCATGGATGAGATATGTCATATGTTTCAACCATAATCAAATGTTTGACTATAATAGCCTTCGAATTGACGTCGTTTTGTTAAAATTTAATTCTCCAATTTCAAACCTATCGTCTAGTTGCCGCGTGTATTTGAATCTACATGAAGGTAATACCTGCATAGTTCAGTGAACCTCTTTGTCTGTGACAAACAAAAAAGAAAAAAAAATTTTGGCAAAAGAAAAAAATGGACATGTCGTTGGCTAAAGCTGTGGTATATAGCCTAATATAGTCATACGATGTTTTCAGTTAAGATTGACAGTATTTACCTTCCGTTAACTTTCGTGCTGTATGTGTGTTTGTTCACAACCCGGCGCCATACCTTATCTTGGGGAGCTGCAGTAGGTAATAAGCCTATAATCCCGGCGGGGGGCACTGACATTGGAAGAGGTACGGGTATGTCGGCCTTAAGACCCCCTTTTTCGCGTCCTCTCCGCCGTTCCCAAGAACACCCCATTTGAGCATAATTCAGTTCTTAGGTCCCCTTTTCAGAAAATGTTGCCTCAGAAGCTGAATTTTAGCCAAATTTCAGCTCCCAAGCCTGCAAAGGACATCGCCGGAAAAGGAAGAAGGACCCCTCTATAGTTTCATGAGAACGATTAATTTGAAACATTCCGCATGATAAAGGGACATGCTCAAAGTTAACCATTTCGTGGTTTTCAAAAAATTAACTTTACATAAATTCTCAAAAGTCGCTTTTATTAATTATAATACAGGCTTCAATGGGTATTGAAATTTCCAAAATTAAAAAAAGAAACCCTTTCCCCCCCAAGAACCAATGCCGCTTTGCAATGATGTGCGTTTTATAATTTCAACATATATGTGGAGTGGCATTCTGGTTCTTGGGGCGGGGGGGGGAAAGACCCCATTTTGCATTTTTTGTTTGTCTGGGGGCCTGAACACTAATGGAATGGCCAAAACAACAACAACCTATTACTATATATTACCGCCATACCACCACTATGAGGTAAGGTACGCTAATCTACCAAGGGGCTCAGTTCAGTATCCTTGGATGGGTTACATGTTAACAACCGCTGACCCTGCAGTTCTGGGATCATAAATCATACTAAAATTCTGGGGGTGTATATACTGGTGAATGAAAGCTATTGAACTGCCGCGCCATGTGAATTGAGATTTTAATAGTATAGTAGAGTTACTTATTCATGATATAATAGCGCGGTCATGGGCCATTAAGAATTGGGCCATTGTGTTGCATAATAGAGTTTGCTTGTTGTCAAGAGGGTTATATAATCCAAATCTTTGCACTCATTATACTACACATCAGCATAAGCTAATGGATTTGGGTATTGTTTATAAAGGGCTGCCCTCGGGTAACCTCTTTGTAGCTTATGAAGGACAAAAGTCTATCTAGGCACCATTTACAAGCTCCACAACAATGGGCAGCTATGCAACAATCTTCCTGTTTTCTCTCTTCATTTAAATCGTAAATGGTCATTGAAATGAGGCATGCTCTAAGCTTTGGCTTTTTCCCAAGAGCATGCCCCTGAATTTTCCTCAGACTTTTCTCATTTTTCTTGATACAAGGTATTTTGAGGATAAAAAACACCTTGCATACATGATAAGTAAGTTAAAACACCAAGTTCAAAATTTATGATGAACTTTAATCTATGATGATTATAGAGGGCCTCCGTCAGTTCTTAATTCCGGCGATGTCCTTTCTTTCTCAAAATTTCAGTTACCCAGCCCCTACTTTTCGAGAAAAAATGCGTTCCCAAGCCCCCAATTTTTTCGGAAATCGGGCCGAACACCTACCTGAAAAAAAGTTGAGTGCCCCCCCCCCCCGGGAATATATGTCAGAACCATAATCTAAATGCTCGTGCATGGGCACCTTAAAGGTCTACAAGGAACTTGGAGCTTCCACACATCCTGTCATTGTAGTGATTATCATACAGATAAAACCCAATAGATTTCTTACCTGTATTTCGCTACATAACTGCCTTGAAGTAAAAACAAAAGGCGATTTTGATTTTCTTAATTTCAATGTAAAACATAGGCTGAATTTTGTATTTGCTCCTATAGAAAAATTGGAAATTGCAGAATTTTTGACCAAAGAACCATCTCGATCTGATCATTTCACTATGGGGATATTTTTAATCAGAAAGCTTAACATTTAGTGCAAATATCAGAATTTTCACATTTTTGGAGGACACCTGTTATGTGAAATCTCGTCGTGTGCACCTTTAAATTAATAGAACCCCCTCCAAGGAGTCTCCAATGCTACGACAAGTCATAGCTGCACCATAGATTGCATGTCATGGTACGGTTAAAGGTCACATACCAAAGGTCAAAGATCATTCTATGTCAACTTTGCATGTTGGCAAGAGGGAAAGAAAAGTAGACGACACTATGTGGTTCGATAACCGGCTTGTTTCTACTACAACTCCAATATATACGTGCTATTACACGTAGATACCAATTAGAATACGTTTGTATAGCATTTGATAAAGGGTTATCTATATTATGTAGAGTTATCAAAATATTTCCTTTAGGATTGATGGCTTCAAATTTCAGGTAAATTTCAAATTTTAAGAAACAAAATTCCAATTTATATTGCTTTAACCGTCTGTGCAATTCGTATTCGATGCAGTTCCTAGTTGAAAACATTACGTTTTTGTAACAACCCATCTTACTTTCTGTTGTTTGAGGCGGACTTTACACTGTTAAAAACTTGCGTTTTTTTTATATTGCCTCTATTTAAAAAAAAAATTGAACAAAAAATCCAGCGTCATTTATAAGTTTGTTGCTATAAATGTGATTCACATTTCTACCTTCTGGGAGTTGATTTTGTTTTATTTTGTTTTAAGCCTGGCCCTGCGGGTTAAAGTAGATTTTTCATCAACCTTTTAGTAAATTCTGTGGCTTTCTGAACTTAAAGTGAAACTGATGACCTTTTGGAAGCATAATCTTTTGTTTAAGAGCAGAAACACAGAAACAAAATTATTTTGTCATATTTCACCAGCAATTTAAAGGGGCGTGACCCAATTTAATTATATAAAAAAGTTTTCATCTGGATTAAATGACTTTGACGCCAATACCACACCTGTAAAGTGTTACCCAGACATTGTAATCCGTTCTAGCGTGAGAGCTAAAAACGTGATTTTGTAAGTCTGGTAGAATTCGATGCGAAATCAATATTGGTCATCCAAAATGTGGCACTGTTTGCCATAATTCCTAAGCAAAACACCTTTAGACTAAGGATTTCAAGAGAAAAATGAGAAAAGGAAAAAGTTAGCTTTCTTCAGACCACAACAATTTTACAAATCCAGTAAAATCTAGAGTTCTGAAAAAGAGGGTATTAGCGAACGGGCCATGGACCTTTTATCTCATGGGATGAGGGATGAAAATATTTATTTCTGAATTTGTAACTTTAAAATTGCAATCATCATCGTCATCGTCATCGTTGTCGTCATCGTCGTCGTCGTCGTCATCGTCGTCGTCGTCGTCATCGTCGTCGTCATCGTCCTAGTCCTCGTTGTCATCGTCGCCATCGTCATTGTCACCATCATTGTCGTCATCGTCATCATCGTCGTTGTCACCATCGTCATCAATATCATCGTCGACGTCTTCATCATAATCATTATTATCAAATAATTAGAATTATTATATTAATATTGTTTTGTTGTTATTATTACTATTATTTTTTTAAAATTATTATTATAAACTGCAAAGGTTTTTTTTTTATAAAATACGAAATTTGTTTTTATTTGCCCTATACAATATGCTATCGTGATATCTACTGTAGACAGCAATGTTAATGCATATATTGCCATTGCAAGCCAAAAATGTAACATGCTATCTACCGGGCTATCTACAGTAGAAAGCAGTGTTAATATACATACTATGATGGTCAAATTTTAAACATTGTGCCACTCTCTAGTGGTGTAGGCCTAACATTAGGTTAAATAGAATTTATAGCAACGAAACGTTCCTTTTCATGTCTGTTGTAGCGAATTCTGCAATAGATTTGCATGCCTTGCTGTATAGGCACCGGTGTTACATTGACCCACGAGGTTAACCACCTTTGTTACATTATGTCTTATTTACTCAGTTCATGATATAACACACGAGTAACCAATCAATAGACTTATATACACTTTAACGCTTTTCTTACCGTGACTCTGATTGGCTTATTACATTATAACACTATGAATAACCAATGGAATTAGCTGATAGTGCCCAGTGGTTGAGGACCTGCAGGTCACTACAGTCGCTTAGAGTTCAAAATATTACATTTTCCCCCAAATTTTCATGATCATATTCAGAATCAGCATGAAAAATGCATTCAAATGAGTCCAAACAAGCCTAGTCTTAGGTCAGTGGTTTTTTGGTCATATAATGAAGCCAACTCCCGGAGCCAACTTAAAGCCACTACCTTGTTTGTTATAACCTTTGCAGAATCTACCAGTGATAAAACGGTGAAGCATCAGCTGCACCGGCTGCCGCGCGTACTTATGTAAATGGAAGGAATTCAACGAAACCATACCAGATGAAGATCCCCACCACTAAAATGGGAAATAGTAAGTGTCATTAATATTTGCAGGTAATGTTGTTTCTATAAAGAAAGTCATTTAGCAATCAGCTCGAATTACATGTACTTTGAGAAAGGAGGAAGTTAGTCTTTTAGCGATCTTTTTTATTGCTTGTCTAATTCTTGCCAGTGCCCATTATTAAAGTCCATTAAGGGAGCGATCGTTATTTATGGCAGGGGGGAATGGGCACTTTTTTGGGGGGAACCTGAAAAAAAATGCTGGCTATAGGGGGAACCTGAATTTTCCTCAAGTAGTAAAGGGGGGAACCTGAATTTTTTCTGAAGAAATGGGGAGAAAGACCATGTAGGCCTACATGACCTCAGTCTATGTGTAGGCCGTACACATCGACTGAGGTCATGAAGACCTGCATGCAATAAGTGATTTCAACAAAAAAGACGCACAAAACACAACTAAAAAAGTTTAATTCACTTGTATCTAACTCAGTCACAACCTTGATTTAATAGCAATAACTACACCACAACGATTTAAAGAACATAGATGTTCAGTGTGTAACATTATGTGGAATAACAGGTATTTTAATTATGTTTAAAGTTGTTTCATGACAAAACTCTCGTCCTTTTTTCAACTGGGCATAGTGCAGAAGTGAGGTAAAATGCAAACAAAAAACCGCATAGGGGTTGATTGTTTTTTAGTGCTCAATTTGTTAAGGTTTTTTGGGTATCTTTGATATGTTTTATACTGGCCACAGTTTTCAATTATGTGTGAAAGTGATGAAAATATTGACTAAAGGGTTTATTGTTTTAACCATTTAAAAAAGAAGTACATCACTATAGAAAACAAAAGCAGTCTATCTGAGTAATTTGGGTTCAAGTTTTTTAATGTTATAATATACATCTATAGCAAATCTAGCCTAACAGAAATTTTTCCCCAAAACAGAACAATGTTTGTTATAAACTACAATAGAATACAGTACAAGGTAATAAAGCACTTGACTCCAGTGTATCAGGGTTATTAAGTTGATGTACAGTCATTATATATGTGAAGATCTATGAATGACTAAAATGTTCATTGATAAAATGACATAAAATGCATTAACCT
Source organism: Ophioderma brevispina (assembly GCA_023653785.1). NCBI lineage: Eukaryota > Metazoa > Echinodermata > Ophiuroidea > Amphilepidida > Ophiodermatidae > Ophioderma > Ophioderma brevispina. Next base: position 65,127 of record JAMKCH010015815.1, read on the forward strand.
TCGTCTTACCAACCTTTTTTTTGTAACACGGTATTACCAAGGGGGTTATTTACCACCCCGGGAATTTGTTATAAAGCACGCGATACTTATGGTTTTGATATCGGTGGATAGCTAAGGTCCTCCTCTTTCCATTGATATCAAAATAAGTACTAACGTACTTAGTATGGCGTCACAATGACGTCATAAAGTCCGCGAGTCAGCAAAATTGGCATTCAAAGAAAAATAGGCGCCGAAAATCCAATTTTGCGCCGAAAAAAAGGAGGTATTATCAGATGTTCATGTGGTTTTCAGCTCGAATGATGCAAATGGCTCGTTTTAAATAAACATCGTGTTTTTTAGAGCCATTACTGTGCAAAATATTTTAAAACTGTTACTCTAAATTTTCCTGGGGGCAACCAACCCCCCTTGAATAAATAAAGATTTATTCTACTTGACTAACCCTTCAACTTTTGACGGCATACCCAAACCCCAGTGAATGTGCTACTTACATTTTTTCGCTAAAAATTACCGAAGGAGGAAAGAAAAAATAATACTTGGAAGCTTTTACGAAAGCTTTTGGGCGAATTTTAGCGCACCGGATGAAAGTTCACTAAAGGGGGTGTAACCACTTTCCCCTTGGTAAGACGAAGGTTAAACGTTTCATGAATATTGTCACAAAAAAGTTTAAGAAATGTTTCACTTTTACTAAACTGTCACTCGACCCTTTCCTTTCATGATTATTGTGTCTTGTACAACTGGTTCCTGATGAATATGCATATTTGCAATTTTGACATATCTTAATATCATGTACCACAATGATACTTTTTTTATTAGTGATTCGAAACTAGGAGGGGGAACCTGAAATATTTTGAAGTATAGGGGGCGAACCCGAAATACATATGGAAAAAAGAATGGGGGAATCTGAAAAATTTTCAGGTAAAAAAACATTGAAAATGCCCATCCCCCATCCGTAAATAAACCGATCGCTCCCTAATAAACACCAAATACTATTCTACAGTAGATGGCAAAGTTGCTATATTCATGCAGACTATGACTCTTGAAATATTGCTAAGTTATATCGTTGACATGCTATTAGTGACATTTCAAGAATTTGTTATCATTTTGTTTATCCTAATCAAATAACCACTCCGGTATTGACATCCTTTTCTTGATTTTTGTTTAAAACACCGTCGTAACGACACTCACCAATCCACTCCCCCAACATCCGAAATGCATATAGTCTCACACAATATCACTCTTTCCCCTCCGTTTTATTTCACCCCCGCCCCAGGGTCCCGCTAAACATTTCTAGCATTGAAGACGTACCCGTCGATATTTTATGTGACGCGTCTCTGATATTAAATTTAACACAGCAAAATAAACACTTTGAAATTCAATATGACGTTATTTGTGTAATAAAAGTGTCATCCAGCCAAACAGCTGGGTCATAGCAAAAGTGAAAAACCTTTCAAACCCTTGATACACCATGTTTACAAATTACTAGCAGATGGCAATGATAGTCAGATATGAAGAAACCAGAGTCATTCATATTGAGAGAGAATCTGGAGGTTCAAGTGATGGGTTCAAAAGGACCTTTGGGGTTTTGTTTGTAATTAGGAAAGGGCACGAAACGTGTTCTGTTAATCTCACCGCACCGAGTTATAACGTGTGAACAGAGGGGTACGTTTTACAGCTTTTTACGCGATTCTCATTAATTCAGACATACGTACTAGTAGGCCTACGAGCCTCAAAATTATACTCCAAACTGCTTTGTATATGAAATATAGCGATGTGTACAAACCCAAGTAAACTTTCTTAGAAGGAAAGCTCGGCCGGTTTATGTATTTAAAATTTGGAATCAAATATTCGGTTTA
>JAMKCH010015816.1:0-31615 GCA_023653785.1 Ophioderma brevispina
TACATTAGATACTTGCAGCTACGCTCTTGCTGCTCGCTACACTACGACGATGTCTGCCAGTTGGAGTTGGGCGAAGACATCCCGTGATAAGCCGGCAGTAGGAATTTACGGACGTCAACCCTAAAGAGAGTCACCTTGTTGGAAAGAATCCTTGCTATCACCAAGTAACATTTATTTGGGTATCGAACCTGGTGAGCCATTCTCTCCACACCTGGAGCTGAATCCTCAACAGATTGAGAACCAGAACCTTCCGATCTAAGGTTTCTTGCAGCTAGCTGCCTCCGGGGGGCACTCCATATGAAATGATATGGGTGTAAGGTCTCGCACTTCCAAACCCAGGGGCATTCGGTGACAGAGGCCTGAAAAAATAGGATCTTTGGTGAGAGACAAGCAAAATTGCCTTGCCTCAAATATGGGCTTTCCTCCGGGTGACAAATTTCTAAATTTTCGAAAAAATTGGGTCGCTTTGGGTGAATTTTTGCAAATTTAAAAAAAAAAAAAAAAAAAAATTTTGGGTGAAATTTTCAAAATTTTCCCCAAAAAAAAATATAGGGTCTTTGAGTGATTATTAAAAAAATATGGGGTCTTTGTTTGGGTGACAACGATGCTGAAAACTGGGTGCTCTTATTCAGGTCTTGGCAGGTCTGTGTGCGGCAATTATACAACTGCCTACATTTGGCAGCCGCCTTTGATTTTGAAAAATGATTACTTACCTGATGATGACGCACACATGTCCCTACGTTCCTTAATCTCGCTTTAGGCTGGGAAATTTATGATATGACCTGGAAAATTCAATAGAAGTTTTTTCACGCACAATCCCTTTCTATAAAGGTCCCCAGAATGATATACGAAAAGTACAAAAAAATCCAAGTGGTTGAACTATGCCTAATTTGCATAAACCCAAAATGGCCGCCAATTCCTATGTTTTTTACATTCCTTTTGTTTGTATAGCTGTCCTAGATTACTGTTGCAAAGCCCTTAAAAAATGAATTTGTTTACTTAAATAAGTATATTAAATGCTCCTACGTTATATATAAATACGTAACCTGATTGGTGGAATGCATAACTAATTTGCATAAATTAAATGGCCGCCAATTTTTCAGATTTTTATATAATTTTTGCTGTATTTTCTTCTCCTATGATTACTTGCAGTACTACTTTTGCCATTTTTTCATAATTGTATTATACTCCACATGTTATATAGAGAACTCGTCACTTCTTGTATAAAACCCAATTGGCTGTCATTCGACAGTTTTACCTTTATTTGATCAACTTTGGAACCAAATTTTGTGAACATTGGACACAACAACTTTGATGGACTTTAAATTTATATTCCATATTAATCTATTTTCTCTATTATCCTATTTTTCTTCTGATTCTCTGGTACTTGTGTAAGCCATGTGCCTTAATTTGGCATACAGACCACACCCATGTGGCTGAAAGTAGGCACTGCACATAAAATTTGATAAAATGTTATGTCGGTGGAGATGACTATTCTAACACCGCCAACTGCTGTTTGATAGTAAGTGTCCATCTGTTCTACCCAAGCACTTATTAGGCGTTTACCTCTCCCGACCTGTCAATAGTCCACCGAGGACATCCGTCCCTGCTGCTCCCCGAAAATCCTCCTAGATTCACCAGATCGGCCACTGTCCTATCTTGATTATCAGTGACATCAAGGCACTCTCCGGCCTTTACAAAAAGAGATGGAACTTTATGAAAGCCACGTGTCCCAAGTTCAAACAACTCATGAGTGAATTATCATCCAAGCTGCCAAGCTTGGCTTCTTCATCTTCTAACATCAACGACACATATCCTGACTTTTGCTCTATGGCCCACCAATCCTCTAAATATGCCATTCCAAGAGCAGAACCCCCTACACCCCTGTTTGGGAAAAGTGAATTGTGAATTAGGGGGACTAATCCATATCAACTCTACCACCCACTCAAGCTGCAAGGCCTGGAACACTGTTCAACAAGCTCACTGGTCGTAGCTGTCCATAAGCCGTGTCCCTGTCTCTGCAATTGGCACACGTCTCAGTACTTGTCACCATGGAAAGTGGCAGACAACCCCACAGGCCAATAGCCCCACGCTTGTGATGTAACGAAGAGATTTAAAACTGCTACAACCTCTCTACGTTGAGTCACCATGTCTTAACCATTCCCTAGATGATATTAACCAGCAATCAAGTTTTCGAGAATGGGAAACCTCCTGGCCAATGACAGCATCATACAGAATTCTGGAAGCATATGTCACCTGACGCTGTGCGGATGGTTCCTATTCTTCTTCTACTTCTGATGGATCATCAGCAATTCCCATCAAGATTGATGACTTAAACGTCAATGTAATCATGAAGCCCAAAAACCAGCAGCAGCCAAAACCAGCCAAAAAAAAAAAAAAAAGCGAGCCCAAGAGTTTACAGACCCATCTCGCTGATAGATCAGCTTGTTTGGAGACTGGTACTCAGTAGGAATACTGGAGCTTGGGAGACTGTACTTTGATGGCAAAACGTGTGGGTCCATGGATTGAGGGCGCATCGTCCCCGCAATCCAAAGGTCGCGGGTTCAAGTCCCACTGCGGCCAACGTGTTGGTGCCCTTGAGTAAAGGCGCCTTTAAACATTAAATTAATTACACTCCTCTCCACCCAGGTTTATGGTACCCTGGCCATTGTTTCAATGTCGGGAGGTAACAGACTCGCTGTAGAGGAGTTTAGCGAGCCCCCTACAACAGCAACATTATATGGTGGATTCTGGCCCATCGCTTCGAAATAAGATGGGCACTCCGTTCCTGAATACAGGTCCGTAACCCTTTATTACCCTTACCCTTTACTCAGTAGGATCAATGATACCGTCCACAGGCAAATCTCCCCCCTCACCAAATTGGCTTTCGAAGAGGTAAATCAGCAACTGATCAGATAGCAAGATTTGCCAATGATAATCGATCACGCCTTCAAGAAGAGCAGAAGTTGGGAGCATGTCCTTTCGTCTAGATCTATGCTGCCTATTATACAGTCTAACATGGAGGTCTCTACCTTTAGCTACTCAAAATATTCCCTGAATGTCAAGCTTGTCAGTTCATAATACTGTTCATCCCGGATCTTTTCGTCCTGGATGCCATGAAGAGCCCAAACTCGGAATGGGTGCCCACAAGTTATGTCCTGGCACCCATTCTCTTCAACTTTATAATCTATAATGCCGAAGGGAGTTTCTTCTTTCGCGTAAACTCCTACCTAGGCGATACGGTACTTGGAATAGCTTCTGATTCCTTTGATGCCTTGTGCTCTAAGGCCTCATAACCATATCACTTGGAAGCCATTTCTTCCAACCATACACTTTAAGTGCTCTAATTTTCCACTTTGCCAACCACGGCACTAAGATAGAAATTAACATCACACTCTGATGGTAAAAATTGTCACGCGATCCAACACCAAAGAACCTTGTCAACGACACCAAGACAATGGCTGCCAAGCCTCATTCTTGTGGTCAACCTTCCTCAGAAGGCTCGCAGTGCTGGATGGGGTTGCATCCTTTGACCTTTACAAACACTCAACTGTTTGGCCTTTGGGCATACTCAACTGCTGATATGCCAGTATGGAGTCACAGTGTACATTCACACAGATTGGTGTCATTCTGAAGATGCAATGTTAGCAGTTGCCTTTGGCGTACCGCCTGTAGAAATTTTGCATTCTGTCTACATACCTCCTGCAAACCTGTGGAAGATCCCTTCAGCCATTCAGGTCACCGAGAAATTTGATGAACATGGTAACCGTATTCCCCCCTACTACACTATTTAAGGATCAAGAATTCCACGGAATCACTTGCTATAATCCATGAACTGCATTCGCAGCAGCCCCCTGGATCATCGTGGATCAACGCCAGATGGTCTGAGCAATGGTCATCTTCTCACCTTGAACCTAAAGCAGGTTTTGTTGAACAGCCTATCTAACAAGCCCAAAGTTGTGAATTTTGATAGAAGTACGGGTCCACCTCATGGACTCGGAGAATCGCACACAATTAGCCACGTCTTTGATGACTGTGAGGTCTTAAGTCCCAATTTCATTGAAAAACCTGGATTCTTTATGGTAATTTGGTATAAAATCGCCAAAAGAACAGCTTTTCGAATTGAAAAACTAATTCTCGGTGAAGAAATTGGAATCTCTTGAAGATCCTGGTTTACCATTTGAAAAAACCTTGGATCTCAGTCGTAAAACTGGATTCTCCCTCGATGACAACTGTGGTGTAATCTTGGCGTATTGAAACCTACATCGGTCCTCGTACCGCATGTGTCATCTGCCGTCGCCCGGTTTGTACTGATAGGCCTCATGTGACCTGGATTCTCTCAAACTAAAACATTTTTTTTTCAATTTTTTAACATTTAGGTTTGTATGGTAATGTTCTTGGGTAACGTTTTGGAGAACAACTTTTTATTTTTGTATTGATGCCCCAAAGGGCCATGAAAACATATTCACATATTCACTATTAACAAATTTTGGGGACCATTCAAGGTTAATAAGTATTTAAATTAAAAAAAAAAAAAAAATTTCCCCTGGGGGGGGTCCACCAACAGTGTGTGTGCGTGAGGGGTGTCCAGGTGTAGGTGGGGGTTAATCTAACTCTAAGCATTAAGCATTATATAGCCATTGATAGTGAAATGTGTTTTTGGTCCTGTAGTGCAATAACCAGATTGATATAACCTATTCAAAGTTTTGACATCTTGCTCCAAATTGGTAGAATTGGCGCCATTTTGGATTTAATGCAAATTAGGTATACTTTACCAAGCATGTATGGTGCTGCATAAGACAAATCAAATATAATAAAGTACATAATGTAAAATAAATTTGGGGCTTTTAAGGTGGCAAAATAATAGTTTGATAAGCATATAACACAATCAGTGAACAATCTTATAAATTGGCGCGGCCATTTTGGATTTATGCAAAATTAAGTACACTTCTGTCAAGAATGGTGTCTTTTACAAAATACATATAATGTATTCATAAATATACGAAATTAGGCAATAAATATTATTTTAGATAAGTATATAACAAAATCCTTTTAAAAGTCTAGATGGCGGCCATTTTGGATTTATGCCAATTAATCATATTTCCACCACTTGGATTTTTCTGGACTTTAGGTATGGCAATCATGGGGACTATAGAAATGCCTTGTGGGAAAGAATTCTATATTGTCAATTTTTTTCCAGCTTCCACCTAGAATTTAAGTTATTTTTCTCAGCCTATTCAAGACCCACCTGACCTAAACAAACATCACGGAGCGGACCCCTGTTTTGGGTTAGTGGAATTGTTTCTAGATCTGACAAACAAATACCGCAACTTTCTTTTTGAGATGATTGTCAAATTTCTTATATGCACGACAGGGATATAAATAAACACAAAATACCACAATGGTCAATTTATATCAATGGTTTTCAATGGATATTAAAAAAAATAGCAGCTATTTTTTATTTGAAAACATCACTGTGATGCTAAATGCATAATAGCCATAATAGATTAGGACACCAAAGTACAGAGAATTGTAAAACACACACCAAGGTTGAAAAATTACATTGGGGCAAGTTTTGAAACACTGACATACGGCCAGAGTATTTTGGAAAAATGCAATTATTTGACATATGGCAGACATTTTTGATTTTGTTTTGTAAGTTGTGTTAGAATCTAGTGATTGCCACAATTATGAATTGGGAAACAAAAATCGCCCCCAAATTGCGTCATAACACATAATACTCCAAAAATCACTTGTTTTGCAACCATTTGGAATCGGGGCATTATGGGCAGCTATGTTTTTGAAGTTTGGAAAGCTGTTTTAATCAACTTGTTATGCCCGAAAACATATAAAATAGACACCAAAAAACACCAAATTTGGTCAACGTATACCAAAGTTAACTTTTTTCACCAATCCCCCATGCCGGGTCCCACGGGGGACCACTTTGGGCACATTTTTCAAAAAATAGGGCGGTTTTTGACTCAGTGTTCAGCGGTCTTGAAACACGTCAAACAGAAAATGAACACATTCCCTGGTGCGCGTGCTGTGGACGACTATAACCCAATTGAGCATGTATGAATTGAGGAAGGAAAAAGTGTATTGTCAAGCTTTGGCTACCAATCACGCCATGTGGTCCGGAAGATCAAGAGCTTGGGAAATGTAAATCTCCGACGGCATAAAATTCTCCCAAATCTATTGGAAGGTGAGAGGTCGCAAGAATTGATGCCAGAAAGTTATCAAAAAACCATAGGAGTGGTGCCCAGTTCCTGAACTGATGTATACAATGTTAGTATAAAAACATTTTAAAATTGCAATTTTGAAGTTTTGATTTTTAAAGGTTTAAAATAGTTGTTAATCTAAATTATCCAGGTTTTCCTTTATGTTGAAATTCAAAAATGGCAGCTAATTACAGCTAATTTGCTTTTAATTTACTTCAGAACAAGGAAAAAAGAGGGATGGATAAGGATAATTTTTTCGATTTAGCAATAACATAAACAACTCTACTTGAACAGCCAAGCTATAGCTAATTATATGACAAGTAAGCTATTTTGGCGCCATCTTGGATAATAATTTTTCCCCCAAAGGGATTCATGGGGATTTGAATATGTTGTTGGCTGATGTATCTGCTGTCTGGTGAAAAAAATCAGCTCAATAACATTTTTCCACGTATTATGTGTATTTCGTCTTCAGGGACTATACTAAAAGAGCATATTGAAAAAAATGAAATATTTTATTACATTTGTTTTTTTTTGAACAAATTTAAGACGTCGCCACTGGTTTATTTAGCACTTAATTGACCGGGGGGGTCTATGGACCCCAAAATTTGTTTTCGCGCTGGCCGCTTACCCGTGGGATTTTTTGTCGATTTTTTAAAAAAAAAAAAAAAAACTTTTAAATGCGATTTTTCATACCAAAATATTAAAATCGGCCAAGCCGTTTAATGAGATAATCAATGAGTTAATTTTTAAAACATCGAAGAACCAAGGCCATTTTTTGCTGATATATGTGCACACATACATGTCATAAACAATTATTTTTACACTAAGAAAATTACCCTTTATGTGCTGAAACACACATTTAATTTTGGACGGGGACGTTGTTCCAAGCTCTATAGGAAAATGACGTGTATTTTGAATAAGAACATAATTAAACCCTTTCTGTGCCTGCAAACACAATTTATTTTGGACGGTTGTTGACCAAACTCTATAGGAAAAATCGTGTAATTCTGGCAACACCCCGTAAAAAATACTGCAGTTGTTGTGTTAAATATATTAGGCCATCAAAATAAATGAATGCTGCATTAACCCAACCCTAATTGCAACAGAATCATTACAACAGAATTGTATTGAGAATAACCTTAAAACAACATATCAAAGTCAACTAAATCAAAGGAGTGGAGAACATTATATTTTTTAAGGGGTATAGGTTTTATACAAGGGGTCAAAATATGAAAATAATCAAACGCGTCGAAAATTATTGCCAACGTGTTTCGTTACTTGTTCCAGGATTAAAAAAAAAAAGGTATAGTTTTTTCCTATCTGCAATTTGTTAGTTCAAGTTATGAGTCAAAATAGGTTCACAAGTAGGTCACATGGGGGTAAATTTCAGATATATCCGTTGTTTATAACTGGTGTCAATTTGTTCGTCTAATGGTACCGAACCCGAAATATACTGGTTGTCCCATCTTAATATTCGTTGCATAGTGGGAAACGCAAAATGTGACTTGGGGCTACTTGGTCTATGGAGGTCACTAGTCTAGCCTGTAATTCTTATATTATAGAAAGTTCAAACAAGAATCTATTTACATTTACTTATCTAGTGGGACACAAATTTGACAGTTTACAAACAGTCCGATCAAAATCGGACCATTCTATGAATTTTACCCAGATGACCTTGAACCTGTTATGCCTTTGTAAACGCTAAAATATAACGCGAGATAGGGCCAACTATACATTTTTTAAAAAACCTTAGGAGTAGCCCAATAAATTGTACATCCTTTAAATCAATTGAACATTTCTCATTTTTTTACCCCTGTACAACTTTCCCCCTTTATTTCCATGTTCCAGCTAGGTTGATTTTGGTAGACTTTTATATATTTTTTTTTAGGACTATTCAGAGTAAATTAGCACCAAATTGTTCTGTTGCAATTTGTGTGGGTCAATCATACAATTATTGGACTATATGTATTTGGGGTTTCTTCTAGAGTAATATATTAATCTAAAATCATGTTTAATAAAAGTCCGTCTTTTTCAAAAAGTCCGTCTTTTGTCCAATTTTAGCGTGTTTGAAACAAGTTTATTGTCACTAATGGCAGCTCAAATGAAATGTCCTTTTTTTTGCTGATTTGGTGTATACCCTTATGAACCTTTTACATGTGGTATAAATTCGTGCAAAAAATCCTTTGGGAAAAGGGTTTCCTTGGTGTGGGGTTCCATGGAATCCCCCACCCCTTGGGCACTACCGGGAGTAAAACCTGTCACTTCCAGTTGTTAAGGGCACAGTAAACAAAATGGTCTGTCTCTTGAATACGTGCGTTTAATGCGCTGTCCCTTGTATCCGTCATCTCTTTGCCCCTGCCTTATCTAGAGCAATGGCATTAGCAGGATATATTTCGAATTCACATGGTTTTTTTAAAATAGTCTTCTTTGAACCTAGCTTGACAATGTCCTTTTTTTTTGGCAAATGGCAACCCTCTTTTTTCTAACTTCCTAGCCACACAGAACCGGTGTTCGCGGGCGATTCACATAAGTCGCCTTACATACATCCAATTTTTAAATAATGACAAATGCTCACATGAAAGATACCAACAGCATATCTCTCCTCCCTTATAGTGAACATTCATTTTGAAATAGGACGATTTACTGCAAACCCGATCGCGTGATTTGGCGAACGAACATACGCGATATGTCAACAATAATAATCGGTATTTGACCAATACTTATTATTAAGATTTCAGTGTTACTTATTTTTTGATAAAATAGAATTTAAAATACTGTAGGGTGGGCGGGGGGGGACCAACCCTTCATCTTACTTTGAATGGCCGTTCGAATCATCATTAACCATATTCATGCATTAACCAATAAAGGACTATTCTATCATTACAAATTAAAGGGTTTAATCCTTCATTTATCAATCAAATGGCTTTTGGAATTTCCAATCATTGAAAGCTAACCTATTTTTCATATCAGACTGATCTTTTGGTCTCAAAACAATAGAAACATAACGAAAGAATGTGCTTTGTCCTATAGACAGCTCAGAGAGTAACAAATTCGTGGAAAAATGAAAAAGTTGGTACAAATTTCAATCGGCCCAGTACTCGGTCAATTGTGTCCCTTTTTAATTTTGATCCGGCCAAACTCAGTACAGCAATATCATCCTAATTGAAAATTTTGTTCGGTGTCAGAAACCTGAAGAAATGCCCTTTTCAGAATATATCGTGAAATAGAGGGCGATTTGAGGGGTTCCTTTTTTGAGACACCCTGTGCATTCCTTTTCTTCCCCGTTTTTACATATGTCCTCACTGCTATTTTTATGATCCTTTTCCCATATTCCTTTAAACATTTTTCTGGTTCAGTAATTTCTTGATAATTTATAGATATATTTTCCCATTGCTTTTTTTTTGGCATTATTCATTATATATCATTATTGACAGAGTATACAGCGATTATATATTTTTATTGCAGTACAATTTCCAAGCAAATTCCAAATTGTGTCTGGGTAAGTCCTACTGGTTGAAACGTTTTCATTTTTGGGTAGTCCGACTGTGGGATGTTTTTAGGGTTTTTTTGTCCTACTCGTTTAATTTCTCATAGGCACACATGTGCCCAGGGACTAGTGTTTTGGTGTATAATAATTTCCCATGCATAAACGGCTATAAGGCTGGGACCCACGGCCTCAAATTGGGGAGGACCGGTCTCGGAAGATATACGATTTTTGTATTCCCCAGCTCAAATCCTCCATAAACCCCTCCCGCCAAAGTTTCCAAACCACAGAATATTCTGGTGTCTGCCGAACTCCTCGCAATGGGTCGTGTTCAAACTAAACAATATATTGAGGATGATAGCTTTGAAAATCGCGCAAGGCGAAGGCATCTTGTGGACCTTACTGCAGCATATGCAACCACCGTGTGGCAACCTGGGCTTGACACTCAAGCTTTCTCAGGACAATCCCGGATCGTCACATTGTACCATTTTGTAATTCATCTTTATTAACATTCTTTCATTTCAAACCGCGACCGTAGCATGTTCTTAATACAAGTGATGGGCAGAGCAATCGACTGCGTCATCTGAGAACTGAGTCCCCACAAGGACAAGTATTGGCTCCCATGCAAGATTAACTTGTATATCAGCAACTTACCTCACACAACATCTAGACAATATGCATACGCCGATGATCTTATTGCCCTTCTTCACTTGGACAGAAACTGAACTGAATGAACTAAGAAAGTATACTTATGCCTCCTACTGCAAGATTAATGGCCATACTGTGCAGCAATATCTCAATACCTGGAGCACTCAGCTGAAGTTAAGCTAAGACCGCCTTACTTGCCTTTAATGGAACCCCCAAAGGGGCTCATCGCAGCTCCAAATCAACCTTATTGGAGCGCCTCTCCGAGTACGGCCTCACACAACTCGAGTCATATGGACAAAAGTATCTTCGAAAAATAACCTCCGGTGCCGCCTTACTGGATATTAAGGGGTGCTGGTCCACCAATTACGCACCGCCGCATGGCCGAGTATACAGCGCTGCTGAATATGCCGCCCCAGAATGGTCCAATAGCTCTCACACAAAAAAGTGGACACGGTTTCACGAGACCATGAGAACCATTACCGGAGGCCTCGTACCCCCTCCGTCTGAGTTTCTACCAGTTGCTTCAGGCATGGCACCGGCAGTGCCTCCGGGCGTGCGTCGAAGGAGAGACATACACAGCATAAAAATGGTGAACATGGCTCGGTGGAAACAAGCATTTGCATAATACTGTAAAAGAATCACACCAGCTCGGCAGACAGAGCCTGCGCTTTCGTCGACCAATCTGTCGACGCCGCTAAACTCTCCAGCTCCCAATTCAAATGGAAAACACTACCGTGGCTTAGATACACAGACCAGACCAATTCACTCTTACACCTTTCACAGGATTCCCTCCTGGTAGGAAATCTTCCACGCCAGGAATGGGTCACCCTTGAAACAGGATCGCCCAAGGAGCCGGTCGTTTCAACAGCCAAATGTACCGATGGGGCGGCGACCAGCGCAGTCTGTCAAGTGGTTCTCCAATCAAGACTGCCCGATCACATTTTCATGAGTGCCCTAGCTACCTTTCGTCAACCGGCGGGATATAGACCTCTCAAACCCCACCAATCCACAGTGAGCTGGCTCACCAAATAACACATTTAGCTGCTGCCTCATACGCGCGCAGAGAAGATGATTCCATTGACGAGTACAAGTTGACTAAAATTCGCCAAGTCGCTAATTGCTGGCAATCCCGAGCACAATTGCATTTTTTTCCTGCAAAAATATATCTACAAATGCACACATTAACTTATTGCTATTGGTACTGCCAAAGAACGGCACAGGTATGGGAAAGTGGAGTCAATATGGACCTCTTAAACAAGATCGTAAATTTCCAGATAATTCATTTCATTCTTTAGTGGTTTTCATTACCAATTGAAGCTTTGGCTTCGTTTTTTTAAAAATGTCATATTGTACCCATGCGTAGGGCAATATGGTCCACCTCGTTATATGCAAGAGAGGAGGGTATTGTAGGACCTACACATACATCCACGTGATGGCAAGCTATAAAGGTCATACCCTATTGCTCACCACGAGTTGCTTTCGACAAGTGGTCCGTATGGCCCTGTCCAAGGTTCTACACAGATAGATAGATAGATAGATAGATCGATGATAGATAGCAAGATAGATAGCTAGATAGATAGATAGATAGATAGATAGATAGATAGATAGATAGATAGATAGATAGATAGATAGATGAATAGATAGATAGATAGATAGATAGATGATAGATAGATTTTTTGAACCATACAAACAATGATATATTAGCTGCAGCAAATAGGTTAACAAAATATAGGAACAACAGATTTCAAGCAATCACAAACATACTGACAAACAGGGGACAATTTGGCGCTACATGGGAAACATCTCGGCTGCGGCAGATGATTAGATAGATTAGATAGATTAGATAGATTAGATAGATTAGATAGAAGATAGATAGATAGATAGATAGATAGATAGATAGTAGATAGATAGATAGAAGATAGGATAGATAGATAGATAGATAGATAGATAGATAGTAGATGAGATAGATATATAGATAGATAGATAGAAGATAGATAGATAGATAGATAGATAGATAGATAGATAGATAGATAGATAGATAGATAGAAGATAGAGAGATAGATAGATAGATAAGATAGATAGATAGATTAGATAGAGGATAGATAGATGTTTTAGAACCATACAACCATGATTATATTAAGCTGCAGCAAATATGTTAACAAAACGATAGGAAACAACAGCTTTCAAGCATTTGGTTAGATGGCAGGCAAACTCATCTACATGCTCAAATATTATTACGAATCTTTGCAATCTGAAGTAATCCGGCAAGACAAAATGGTGTATCACAACCTTTTGTTACGCACAAAGAAAAAGTAAACAATATGAAAATCTTAAATGCGTTCTGATATTAATTGGCTTTCAATTAGACCCCTCCCACCGTGTGTAACATGGTAAAATGTCTATTAAAACGGTTTATTGGGACTGTTGCTTTATGGGTAAATAAACAACACATTACAAGACACAATATAAAAGCAAAATCCATTCGTCAGACGCAAAGCAGATAAATCCTAAGAATTCACCCTATTTTGTTGAAATCATTCTGATATTCGTCTTATTAGCCCTTTTCGCGTATGTGCTATTCTTCTTGGGGTGGGTGGGTTGGGGGGGGCAAGTTCTTGAAAACGTGGTTAATTTTCTCCATGCACCCATCCCGCTGCCACTAACATCTCAAAAGTAATACGAATCATTGCATCTGAAGTAATCCGTCAAAGAAAAACAAGTTTGTATCATAACTTTTGTGTACAGCAGTAAAAGGAAAACACTATGAAAATCGTAAATGCGTTATAAAAGATGAGATTTCATTAGACCCCCTCCACTGGGTGTATAGTACATGTTAAAATTTTATGCGTCTATTAAACGTATATAATTGGGACTATTACTTATGGAAGAAAATAAAACACATACAAGACAGAAAGTAGTAGAAAAATCCATTCAACAGACGTAAAGCAGATAAATCGCGATAATTCAAAATTTTGTGAAGAATAACCACCCTATTTTGAGACGATTCTTTATAATTTGCTATTTCTACCGCCTAATGTTTTAAAAAAATTATTTTGCATTTTCGCCAAGATAGACTCTAATC
Source organism: Ophioderma brevispina (assembly GCA_023653785.1). Lineage (NCBI taxonomy): Eukaryota > Metazoa > Echinodermata > Ophiuroidea > Amphilepidida > Ophiodermatidae > Ophioderma > Ophioderma brevispina. The sequence goes on from JAMKCH010015816.1 coordinate 13,433, forward strand.
ACCATCATTCTTATATGGCAAACGTCATAATCACTTATGATATACATATAAACTCGATTATCTGTTATATGATACCCCTTCCCCTAATACCGTGTCTTAGCTACTTTTCATTTAGCCTTTTTATACGCCTCACGTTATAGCACCACCACACCACCGACAAGAAAATATCATTTTACAAACAGCACTGTTGGGTGTCCAAAGATATGTACTAACCGTATCTGAGGGCAAAATTCGTATATCTTTTGGCGCCAGGGTCAAACCTTTTCTAAGCTACTTTTTGACCAGTGGGTCCCAGCGTACTAGCATTGTTGCGAGTTCAGCATCCTTCAACTTCAAGGCTCACCAGTAATTCCCGAAAAAAAAACCACACTCAATTACAAAATTGAGTCGATTCCGACTGCGTTTGAGCACAGCCCAAAGTGTGAGCCCATTTCGGCCACTTAAATGTAAGAGTCCATGGCATAATTGCAGTTGATTCTTTCGCCTAAAAACTACCCCCAAACAGTGCTTTGAACCATTTTGTTATTGTATGTGGTAATATTATTTACCAATGAAAACAATATCAAAAATACAAAATTCAAGTTAAATTTTAAAGTTCTGTTCATTTTTAATATATAAGAAAATAAGTTAATTAAAATGTGTCCAGTTTACAATTGAAAATAATCTGTGACTGTTGCCATGCCAAAATACAAAAAGGGGGAAGCCAACTTGGCTGCCATCTTGAAAATGTTCATAGTTTTACATCATTGTAAACTTTAAGCCAATCTCGTTTGGTTTCATCATAAGTCTAAATCTAAATAACGGGAAGTAATATAGGCTCGATTCACTTATGTCGCCGAAATCAACATTGCCAAGACAATTACGACTTTTATTAAGCGAAATCAATCTGAAGCAAAGCTTCACGTCACATTCATAAAACTCTTTACACCTTGATTAACATAAAATACACAGATTGGTTAAATTAAATATCGGATAGCGGCCTCATTCAATGTTCGGACTAGCGGACCTTATTTAATATTAGGAATAGCGGACCTTATTTAGCATTCGGAATAGCGGGCCTATTCACTATTCGGAATAGCGGGCCTTATTCAATCTTCGGAGTAGCGACCTCATTTCATATTCGGAGTAGAAGGGGCCTTATTCAATATTGGAAAGCCTGCCTTATTCAAAATTCGGAAAAGCGGACCTTCGGAATAGCGGGCCTTACTAAATGTTCGGAATAGGGGGCCCTACTATTAATATTCGGAATAGCGGGCATTCGGAAGAGCGGACTTATTTTAATTCGGAATAGCGGACCTTCGGATTAGCGGACCCTTTTAATATTTGGAATAGCGGACATTCGGAATAGAGAACCCTATATAATATTCGGAATAGCCGACCTTTGGGTATAGCGGACTTCGGAATAGCTGACCTTCGGGATAGACGGAAATTCGGAATAAGCGGTAAAATATGCTGGAGAGGAGACCTTATTTCACTTTTCGGAATAGCGGACCCTCGGGTATAGGAAATTACGTGTTCGTAATAGGGACCTTCGGAATAGCGGACCTGCGGAATAGCGGGCCTCGGAATAACAGGCTGACCCCGGTTACAACCCACCCCTAACTCCTTTATACCAGTATTCTATGGAAAAATTACAACTTTGAGCTGTTTCTTGCACATTTAGAAAACTCTCACAGAGGATACAACAACATCACCCCAAAGTACGGCTGAAATCACCAAATAACCACATTTTTGAACATAAGATGACCAAAAAATTTTAGTTAGAATCACCAAACTTGCCCGATTGCAGACCGGGCACCCAAGATTTTTCTATGTTCCAAATCTAGTAATAATTGCAAATCGATGTGGAATTGGGGGGGATGACAAGCGGAGTAAATTTCTCAAATCACTGTCCAAATGCCGCTTAGTTTAAAAACATACCAGTCTACCATGTCAATCATGAAATTTCATCACTTTCTTAATAAAATAGGCATTTTCAGACAATTTTAAAGCACTTTTCCAGATGCCTGCAAGAAAGTAGTCCACCCCCCACCCAAGATTTTTGATCCTACGTCAGCCAGGTTAGTGGTCTATAACTGTGGAATAGCTCGGTTAAGGTCGGATAGGTTAAGTAAGACGTCTTTTAGTATGAAATGTCTGGTTTCACACTCACTTGGGTATAACGTTTTCAAGTGTGTTCTTAGCTTCGACGTTTGATGGTAGGCCCTAACAGGTGCCACTGTCAGGACTGTTTGTACTATGAAAGGGTTTAGTAATGGATTCGGCGAAGACTGCTCGCGCATTGACGTGCTCAAGGTACACAAACGTAGTACGCGCGTAATTATGTATTAATTAACCAATTATCATCATGATCATTCTCACATGTGTATAACTTTTAAGTGTGTTCTTAGCTTCGTTACGTGTGAGTGGTAGGCCCTAAACAGTGCAACTGTCAGGACTGTGTACTATGAAAGTGGTATAGTAATGGGTTCGGGAAGAAGGTACTTGCTCGCGCATGTACGGTTGCTCCAAGGTACACAAAGTTAGTACGCCGTATTTGTATTTAATAACCAATATCATAATGATCATTCCTCACTGTGTTTACACTTTTAAGTGTGTCTTAGGCTTCGTACGTGTGAGGGGTAGGCCTACACAGGGCACTGTCAGGAATGTTGTAATAGAAAGTGGTATAGTAATGGTGCTGGGAAAGAAGACTTGTCGCGCATTGTACGTTGCTCAATGTACACAAACGTAGTATACGCGCGTATTATGTATTTAATTAACAATGATCATAATGATTCAGCCTCACTGTGTATAACTTTTAAGTGTGTTCTTAGCTCGTAGTGTGAGTGGTAGGCCCTAACAGTGCCACTGTCAGGGGAAATGTGTATATTGAAAGTGGTTTGAGTAATGGATTCAGGAAGAAGACTTGCTCGCGCATTTGTTACGTTGCTCAATGTACACAAAACGCTAGTACGCGCGCGACGTCGTTGGCGTCTTATGTATAATAACCAAATTATCATCATGATCATGTCCTCACGGTGTATAACTGTAAGTGTGTTCTTAGCTTCGTAGTGTGGTGGTAGCCCCTACACAGTGCCACTGTCAGGACTGTGTACTATGAAAGTGGTATAATAATGGATTCGGGAAGAATGACTTGCTCGCGCATTTGTACGTTGCTCAATGTACACAAACGTAGTTACGCGGTATTATGTATTAATTAACCAATTATATCATGATCATGTCCTACAGGTTTTTAACAATTTTCATGGATTAAGCCTGTTATGTATAGGTATGCAATGCCAGGTAGCATGGTTATGGCGATTAGACCAACACGTTTATTGCCATAATACATGCGCCTGGCTTGAAGAATATATGTCAGTTTGAAAATCATAAAAATAAATAACACAAATTTTAACATAAGAAAAAATGATTTAAAAAATGGCCCACACTGATTAGTCAGGCAGCAGTGGTCAGCTACTGCGATAATTTGCAACTTTGATTTTTCACTTTCATGTGTTCAAGTACAATCACAAGGAATCGCTTTCAACTTGTTGCCAAATTTCAGTGTCGTATTGTCGTCACTGGGGGCGCTTTTTCAAATGGCCGCCAAAATCAAGGAAAATCGAATAAAAGGCGTATGTTTACCACCATTACCATCTTAAAAGGGCTAGTTTCGCGTTATTTTGCCAAGTGACCGTTAGAAAACTTAAACAAACAGTTTGTTGGAATGATAGGGGCGGTTTTTTTTCAAAATGGCCGCCAAAATCAGAGAATTCATAAAAGGCATCTGGGTTTACCAAATTACATGTAATAGGAATCGGGTTCTGGATAATTTTGGCTGGTGATCTCTAGAAATTGTTTTCAAATAAAAACAGTGGGTTCAGTCATAAATGACGCGGGTGTTATTTTCAAAATGGCCGCCAAATCAATAGAAATTAATTAAAAACTGGCTCTCAACATAGTATTGATCAGAATGCCATTTAATATAGTGGAGTTTTCTAGATTAATCTAGCCACTGATTTCCTATAATCTTTTAGACCAAAAGTGCGATTCTTTACGCATTACTAGAGGAGACTGCTTTTTTTTTCCAAAGATGGCTAACAAAATAATTAGGAATTACCGAAAAATATTAAAAGAACATCATTATGTGGACTTTCGAGATTTTTACTCTAAGTGAATTTAAAGATGTTTTTTACATCAGAAAACAAACTATTTACAATTAATAGATTAACCTCTCCCCCAATTTGTGGATAGAGCACAATTTGGTATATCGTAACCTTGTTTTTGGAAATGATGTAATGGTAAGCCTTCTTCTATGGCACCCTAATATAAACTAATGGTACAACCAAACCCAAATTCCACAAAATGCAGAATCCCCGGTTTTGCTGATATGTTGTAAAGATAACAAATGTCCACAATTTAGAGAAACTTTGACAAGAAAGTGACCCTTTTTGCTCAAAGATGTTCAAAAAGTAAAAATATAAAAAAAATAAGGGAATTGGGGTCAACTTTTTTTGAAGGACCTCCCAAATACTGCCCCGCATCCCTGGTAGATAGCACAATACTTATCACATGGATTGGATACAAGAGGTAAAGTATTACTTTTTGTAGCTTTTGGGCGTAACTTTCGTACCAGTAGGACCGTCTTGGTATATACTTGTCGTACCAATGCTATTTTTTAAAACTAAAATTCCTCAATATGATGCCTTGTTAAAAAGGCATCATATTGAGGATTTTAGTTTTTTTCACTTGGGATGGTGGTCAGGTATTATGTAATCAGGACAAGATTGATGCAATTTAATGTCTGCAACTCAGAAGTGAACAATGTTTGGGTGCTCATTTGTGTTTCTCTTGGGGTAACATGAAACCTTCGCGCAATTTGCATAGGAAATGCAGCAAGTCCCCGGCCCCGTTTGTAGTTTTTTCCATAATTAATCCCACATATGTCCTGTAATAGAAACTGGTACCGTGATACTTTCGCAAAGTATGAACTTGGCGCGGATGCTAATATGGTTAGATAGAGAATTTTTATAAAGAAAGGTCAATATTTACTACATCACAAAGAGGCCAAGAGCAACTTGCCGCAATAGGGGGCTGAACTATCTCTATCAAACTCTAGGGAGCTTTCTTTACTTTCTGATTTGTTTGCTGGCATCATATCATATGGGGGTAAGAAGTCCCTTAAAACTCCTTTAATCTCCCGAACGTGACAGGTCCTTCGCAAATGAGCTTTGATTGTGTGATATGCAGGTATTAGACTGTCTCTTCCCAAAAAGCCTGATAAATAACCTCTTAATAATGTAATCTCATTCATAATACTTCTCGCAGGTCTGTCCCACTTCAGCCAATTCTGTGGTAAATTAAAAGATAATCATGGTATACATAAATTTGTGGTCAACTCGGCCGATTCTGATACAACAATGCATACCGATTTGCAGTTAGTTTAGGGGGAGGAATTAGGCATTTCATCTACGGACTTTGATGCATTGCAAAAGGACAGCTTGCTATAGAGATACCCGTGCGAGTCGTTAGAAGGGCTTTGTATATTTTATACTCCTGAGATATTTTAACAAGCCTTGTAACCATCTAGTTGCACGAAGATGGAAGAGTAATAGTGGTTGGTTGTTTGGTTCGCTCCTGTCATGACTGACATCTCATGACCTAGAGGTGCGATGTCAGAGATGACGATCTTCACCAATAGAATACACAGTGTGTCCTGTAACACGCCCTTACTTTTGGTTCGAACAACCGAGCTCTAGGCCTGCATCTTTTGCCTTCAACCATTCCTTGCAATAATCACCTTCCCCAGTTGTATTTCCACCACTTCCCTTGATACATGACCAAATATCTTAGATTCTGGATACAGAGATTCTGGTAACAAGTGTTTTTTTTTTTTACCACATCTCCGACGAACACTGGGTTTGGCCCTCTTCTCGATCTATGGGATGCGAAGTATACGCCCCAACCCACCTCAAAGGCTGCAATTCTGTTTACGGACTGCTTGGGTGAGGGTCCGTGGCTCACTGGCTATTTGGCCCATTGGAAATGACCAGAGCTTGGACTAGACAAGTTTTGGAAGTTCTATAATTCCTCTGTCATCCCAGATCTTGGATAGATTGACCAGTCGCTCCCGATCCTTGCCACACAGCCCCACCCTCCGTAGTAATCAATGATCCAAGAAAGTTGGATAGACAACATCCCCCTTCTTTCCATCAACCATACAGAGGACTCCCTCCCTGCCTTTCAGGACCAATAGCTATCAACCTAGTCTTACCGACATTGTGGTACATCAGATAGAGCTGCCCTTGTTTGCACCTCAAATCAATCACAGAAAAAAATAGAAGTATCCTCAACAGATAAGAAACCTTTGTTTAAGAAAGCTTTAACGCCAAGAATGCCCCTTATTCCTACCGCAGAGAAAAGGAGGATAGAGTTAAATGATCCGCGATTTTCGATGAACCTGGATACACGTTTACGGTCTCCCCTTAAAAGGGAAACAAATTGGGGTTTATTAACGGCAAGACCAGATCCCAATCACTTCCAGTGGCGTTAATTCTTTTTGACATTGGGGGGGGGGGGTGGGGGTGGATGAGGGTTGATGACATTTCTGATGACCCAAGGTTTTGCTGAAAAGATTCATTACTAGCACCATGTGCGCGCGAAGCGCGCTAAAAGTTTTGGGCCATTTCGAAGCTAAAAATCATTAAATGTATTGTAATAGAACAAATGCGCGCGAAGCACACAGAAATTTACAATTCAACGAGTATGGTAAATTTAAGGTTACATCTGGTAAAAAACACATGACGAGCATCGACATGGGTGGGGGGGGAATGATCGTTTTGACCATCCCCTTAAAATTGGGGGATATATACCCCCCTCCCGGGATTTACGCCTATATCACGCACAATGCAGCAACCATTTTTTTTTGTTTGTTTTGTATACAAATGTTTTTGATGATATGGTATTGTTGCAAAATTAAACTCCAATGTTTAGTTAGTACATGTTAAGGGTTTTGTACAGGTCCCTCGCATAAGGAAAGCGTCCAGATGGGAATACCCCAGATTTTTCGGCATCATGGCAATGCTTCAACACATAGGTTTGCTCTTGTAAAGACCTTTTGTTGAAGCAAATGACAGCATATCTTTTGGCCCCTTGTCCCCACTTTACAGTCCACACCAGTCCACCACGACACCACCAATGTGGTTCTAGCTGGTTGCCAAGAACTGAAAGCTGACCTGGGAGGACTTCGATTGCTAGCCGAAGCGCTAGCGAAGGTTGCCATTCGTCGTTGCCTGAGAGGATACATAAAAAAGAACTTTTGCAGCACCTTTAGAGCGTGTGCTTTAGTCCTCTTCCTCTGTGTTAGTATGGGTTAGTAAGTATATAAGGGTTGACATCCATTTTACAAGAAAGCAACCTCTACAAATAATATTTTTGTGAAACGGAAACATCTTTAAAGAATAATATTCTAAATAATCTTGAAAATTAGTAGTGTTTTGGTCAATAATGTTTTTTTTTTTGTAAATTTGGCAGTCATTTTAGAAAACGCGTGCCCGCAGTTATTCGTGAATGACACCGTTTTTATATGAAAAACATTTTAAAGATCACTTTGCTAATCATCGAGAAAACTACTTAGTATATCAATGTTTGTCGAAACATATTTTTTATTAATTTTTCTAAATGATTCGGTGGCCATTTTGGAAACAAACCACCATCATCATGCCTGAACAACACTGCTTTGAATGTTTAAAACATTTCCTAGAGTTCACTTGGCCCAAATTATCCAGAAACCCGATCCTATAGATGCATTTTGGTAAACAATATGCTTTTAAAGAATTTTCGATGATTTTGTCGGCCATTGTTGAAAAAAGGCCCTCTAATCATCCCTGAACACCACTGTTTTGGTTTAAAAACATTCTAGCAGTCACATTGACCAAATTATCCAGAAACTTGACCCTATTAGATGGTATTTGTTGCCAAACAATCGCTTTTAATTAATTTCTATGATTTTGGCGGCCATTTGGAAAAGCGCCCTCCCCCCCCGGTGACGAAATACGACACTGGATTCGTCAACAGTTGAACGATTCCTTGTGATGTCCTTGAACACGTGAAAGTGAAAAATCAAAGTTGGCAAAATTATCGCAGTAGTGAAAATATAGTGACATCTGCTGCCTAAGATCCGGTTCATATATACTACAGAGAAGTATTCTCTAATAGGAATGAACCCCTAAACACCCCGTTTGATCCCTATAGACTTTGAATTTGAAAATTCACGGTCGAGAGGGGATTGACCAATCACGTACCAGATTTTGTACCTTTCTGGGCATGCCGCAGAGTTCCGAACGGGGACGCGCTTCAATCCCGTTCCGGGTTATTTTGCCGAACTTGTAACCCTTAGCTTACAAGTTTCCTCATTCGGATACTCTCATTTCCTGTAAGCGGCGCTCCCAGCTCCAGCACTTTTTGCACCCCTGTTGGAACTTGCAACTAACCCAGATACATTGTAAGTCAGTATGGGGATCAAAACAATTATCATCCAGGCCCATAGTTGCCAATCCACATACTTTGATGGACTTTCGAAACGTCCAATGTCAGTGGAAGATGAAACGGATGTACCTTTGAAAGACGACTCTTCCACATTCTGGTGAAGTGTATCGTGCAATCATTACTTGCAAGATGTACCAAATTATGCAAGAGGACAGTGTAAGAAGTTAGGCTTGACATTTTACAACACTTGCCAAGGGCCATGGATCTGAATGAAATAGACCTTTCTATGAACACAACTTGAGTGCTACAGGCAGATGTTTAACTGAGGTATAAAGAATAGCTACAAAAAATAAGCATTGTTTTATTTTGTGTCGCGATAAATATTTAGACAAAAATTAAATATGTAGTGATATTTTTAGACATCATTAGGAATTCTCAACAAGTCTTGGTGATTAAATTAATTTAAAATAGCAACATACATAAGGTGTCCAATTTCAAACTTTTTGTACCGCGGTATGACTCAACATTATACCAGGTACCAATCTGTCCCTGCATTTCTTGCATGATTCATTTTTCTAATCAATTTTCACACACACACGCGCGCGCGCGAAGCGCACGCCGCACATACAGCAAAATAATCTCACAAACAAATAGAAAAAGAGGGAAAGAAAGGAAACCCCAACACATACACAGGCGTGCGCATTGGTAAAGACACATTGACATGAAAAACGTTGTTGGTTCTTACCAAGTGTTTTTTTTCGAAAATTCATCAGTGCGCCCTCCCTCATATCTTGTTAACCCTATTTCACTCCCCCAGCTTGGCATTTTTCAGCAACATTATCTCATTTTGTATACCCTATAGAAGCGAAGCTATATCAAACCTCTGCTAGCGTTTCCTTTATTTTATATGCTTATACATGTATAGCAATAAATCATGTTATCATTTTTCTGACATGTAAAAGAGAAAGGGGGATATGAAATTGTGTTCAAATTTTATGGCTATTTTACCCAAATTTTGGACAAAATTAGAGTTAAAAAATCTGATTCTGTGCACTCTTTTTTAAACCAAATCAGAAATGTGTGAATTTATTGACAGAAAACGTCAAAGCCATCCAAAATGTGACTAGAGATTTAGTTAGAGATTTCATGGCAACCAAAATCTACAGACCCTGTTTTATGCTCATCGGGCAATATGCACGAATGTCAGGGGGGCGAGTCGATAGAATAGGATTTTAAAAAAAATAAGATAACAGCCAGATAAAGGTTAGTCATATAAAGGCGCATAAGTATTGACTCACGTGCGCATGCCTGGCAAACTGACGTTGTTCTGCAATGCAAAAAGAAATGCAAACGCTGCGTACATTTAGACCACCTAAAATGTCATACAACTGCATGGTATATCCCTAAAGTCCCTAATCGCGTTCAAAACCCACCTGACAAAAATAATCACGGAGCGAACCCTTGCCTTGGTTAGTGGAAAAATTGCTTCCAGATCTGACAACAAAAGTAATAGCGCTAACTCACTTTTTGCGGTGATTTGTAGATTTTCCTCTAGGGACCGTTAGGGATATACTGAGTACTGTCCTGTCTCTCCAAAACAAAAGTGCCCCCCCCCCACATTAGCCTTGGCTATACCCTTTTCCAACCAGGGAAATTCGATATATAGCCGAAATATAAATTAATAGTTTTTCGATGTAATTTCGCTTTCACTTATATTAGGTGGGAAGCCTGCCAAGCGCATATCATTATCGGCACCTAGATTTGAATTATTTTCCATACAGCTCCCCAGATCCAGATTTCGCTTGGTGCGACAAGGCATTGAGGATTAAGTATCTTGCCAAGGGACACAAAAACACGTTCACAAAAATGGGGCTCGAAACTCATGATTTGAGACTGTCATCCCACAGAAACGAGGATCTAAAACAGGGATAGAGGGCAGATCTCATAGCGTTTACAAAGGGGTGCACCCTTGGAAGTACATAATTCTTCATGTGCGTGCAACAAAGTCGTCGTATCTGCATTTTCATGATTTTACAGGAGATAGCAATTGTTGTGTTTCAACTTCTTTTGTGACTTTTTCAATGAAAATAATTCGTTACACACGATTAAAAAACACAATGATTTTTTTAAATATAAGCAAAAAATAAAATATTTCACTTTCCCCTTAATCAACTAATTAAGAAGTATTGGCTAATTAAAACGGCGTATCTACACACATGAAATTACCGTGTCGGCAACAAATGTCGTATTACCAGTTACGACTTTTTTGCACGACACAGGAAATTCAATTTGGGGCAAACAACGTCGTATCTACACCTAATTAGAGATAATTTAGCCTAAATACTCTGCAATAAGTTGAGCCTTATACTTGAAAATATATGTTATAATTTGCGTATCATTTACTTTTTGTAAATTAAAAAGTAATAAGCGTTAATTATGAGGGGGAGGGAAAAGGTCGTTACTACATTTTTTGATATGGTTTTTAGGTTTTTTTTTTTGTGCCGGGATAAATAGCATTAAATTAGTTCATCATTTGGTTTTAATTTAATTTTATTATAAAAAAATGAAAGTGCTCTTTTAACAAAAAAATTTTGGGAGATTTTTTAATATTACACCTTTTAAAAAGCATCGCTTTACAAGGAAATAAAAATGTATCTACATAGTTAGTTTTCCAGTGTCGGCAACAAGTCGGATTACCAGTTACTGACTTTTGCACTCAACAGAATTTCAACTTTGAGTGCAACAAAGTCGTATCGACACCTAAATAGCTATTTAGCTTAATAATAACTCTGCAATAAATTGAGACTGTCACCAGAAAAGTTTATTCAAATTAAGCGTAGATGAGACTACTTTTCTATTTTATAACTCAATGTCGCCAAAAAATGTCAGTTAGACTTTGTTGCACTCACAGAACGAATTCTTTGTCCTAAATAAATTCTCTAATTATTATAAAATCGGTTCTGCGAGTTGTTCTCACGTCAAGTATGTGCAATTTTCTTGACAAAGAATTAAATGTCATCTCCTTTCCCCCGAATTCATAGACCAACAACTGATGTACACCGTTCCAGGTTGATCAGCAAATAACGGCGCGCTACTGGACAATGGACTTCTATGATTCTCTGGACTACAGATCCATGGTTATTTTGGTCCATGACGATGAGGTTATCACCACCGATTAGATTGAGCTCTAGCCGCGCCTCACAAATAAAAGAAACTCGAGCTTTTTTCTGTGAGTCCAAACTTTGACCGTATATTTCATCATTTAAGATGGGAGAGCGTGGCTAGCGGTTAGGTGTGATTGCCTCTGGCGCAATTTTGCAAAATTTACCATGGAGCCAAATTTACCATCAAATTTCCCGGGGTTCGAATCCGGTGGTGTGGTAGTGGCACTTGCGGTGGGAAGTTTAGTCGTTGGTGGGGTTATATCAATTCTGGATTTGAGTCGTATACCAGCTATTGATTTAAATATTAAAACAGAATACCGCCTCCTCCAGGGTTCTTGGCAATTGGGCAAATGGATAATGGAAAGCATTCCGCCTTCGGGATGGGGACGTGAAGACGTCGGTCCCGCGACAGAGAGTCACAAAACTGTACCTGTACATCGAGTCAGTTGTCGAATAAGAGTAGGGTGGAAACCTCTGACTGTCCAATCCGCCCCAGCCTCAAAAAAATAGCGGGCCATGTTAGGAGCGTCGTATCATGGATACACGCTGTGCCCGGGATCAGCACACTAGCTGAATAAATCCTGACACCCACCACAAGCCATTACCAATGACTGGGATACGAGCAACAAACAAAAAATCATATATCAAAAAGGAAACGAAGATAACAAAAATCCAGAAAGAATAATTGATTGGCACGCTGTGAAGTAACACGTGCAGAACCAAGACCCAGAACTTAATCCACGTATATGTATGACATCTTTTCTATTCCATTTTAAAAGTTTGTTTGGCACCTCAAATAGGTAAAATGATTTTCGTTTCTTGCTAATAACGTGGTATAATTGAATAGAAGATGGGTTTAACACGGCAGTTAGGGTGTTTGGTTTGCACAAAGATGTTGTTGGTCGCAGTTTGCCAAAAAATTTACTCCCATCATGAATTTTGTTCACCTCGTTCCCTTCGAACAGGATGAAGCATAAGGGCCACAAAGTTAATTGAGCAAGCAAACCATTTAGAACCCTAACTTTAATTTCATTCCGTCCCGAACCGAGGACAGGTAACTTGTGTTCACATCATGAAAAAATAGTCTTAATCGGCTCAGCTGCCATGGATAATTAACAATGGCTCTGTAGTTACAGAAGATGAATATTTGCCTATGGCATACCGAACATATTTGCGGACGGGAGTCAATGAATCATGATGTACAGCCGTTTACACTGATATTCAAGGCAAAAAATTTAGAGACATTTAATTCATTTTCTAGAAAATGATCAAATACTAGAAGTGAGAACCACCCCCACGTAGATCTGATTTCTATAATTTTACAAAAAAATATTTCACGGAAGAATTATGTACTTATACCAGGGTGCCACACCGTGGTTTCCTTATCGGCATCTTTTTCGCTTTGCCTCATAGGCCTATTGAATCGTTGAGGCTAAAATCTATCTCCAACAATATTAATGGTCAAGCAAGCAAAACAAAGGGCAATCAAACAACAAAACTAAGCAATATAACTTGAAAATTTTCACGACATTTAGACAAAAAAATAGGAAATACTAATTCCAATCTAAATCTGCCCAATTAATCTAAATAAGACAACAAGTGCAGTGTGAGAGTTAGATATCAACAATGCGGTCTAAGGAAGGCTGGTGTCAACTACCACGTACTCGGCCACCATGATTGCTATATGATTTATAAACCAAACCTGAATCCAAATCTAAATTCTTAAATAAATTATTTTACTTTTTAAACCACTTGTTCAATAAATTATATACTATTACTTAATTATAAAATATTTTTATGCTGAAAAATCAATTCAAATTGCCACACTTAGTGTTTGGTCACATCAAAATATTTCAAAGTTTGGATTTTAAAAATTCTCAATCCCAATTTATCATTTTACTGCAGTGAGTATATTTTTACCTTCATTGCTGATGAGTACCAAGACTAATTTTCCTTGATCGTCAATGGATAGACTTTATCTATAACCGAGAACGAGTGTATAAACTTTCAGGAATATCTTAACTGGCAAGAGCTTTCCAGTATTATTGTAGCAACATCCGCGGTTGAGTCCATGCGAAAAGATTTCATTCCATTACAACCTTAATTGGAGTAGTAGGGAGTAGAGTACAGTTCAGGTGGTCTTTCTCTCAATGAAGAGAAAATGTCAGATGTATTACACTGCTCTAGGGATGGATCCTGCCATGTCAAACTCAGGATGGTTAACAGAATTGTAGTGAAATATATATCGTTATAGACCAGACCAAAACCAACGTACCAACTGTACCAAACGCGGAACTACAGGTTTTAAAATAGCCAGAAATACCTAAGTAGGGTCTCATTACTTCCCAAATGGCATTGCTTGTCGCACGCACGACAGACAAGACAAAGAATAGGAATTAGAAGAAAGAAAAATATAAAAGTTCAAAGTTAGTGCGCACCAACAGTTCAGATTAATTAACTTGTTAAGACACTACCATCATTTTGACAAGTTTTATATCAAATACCCAAAAATAATTTATTCTGTAAATATTCCAAAATTTTGTATGGTTTTAATTAATTCAGCTCTTTTCCAAATATTATCTCTGAATCAACCTTTTCAAAGAATTTAGTACAGGAAATTTGGGAATTCCATACATTATTCCAAAATACCTGTATGAACAAAGTTTCTTATGGTATTGGAAAATGATAACCCAAAAATATAAAATTCATTACCACCAAAATATTCTTTAAGAAAACTTCTTAATCTTTAAGTTAACATGATATTACAAAGAATATGTATAATGGAACACTTAACGTACATGAATCATCAACAGAAATGACTTGAACCAGGAATGATGTTTACGTCGCACAGACAACATGGGAACCCAACGGGGACAGACTATATTCCAAGGTTTTTTCTCCGAAGGGTTTTTTATTCCCGAAGGGTCGTTTGTCCCCGACAACACTATTCTATGGGAAGTCCATATTTCCGATAGGGTTTACTTCCGATGTGTTATATGTCCGAAATACGTTTTTACTCCGAAGGGTCGTTTGTCCGAAAATAGTGTTTCATTTTCCGAAAGATCATTACTTCCGACGTTTAAATTTTCCGAAGGTTATTCTTTTTCGAAGGGTTTTTTCTTTTTCGAAGGGGCATTTGTCCGAAACAAAAAGGGGGTCGGTAGGCCGAAACATAAATTGGTTCTTTCTTCCGAGGGGCGTTTGTCGAAAAAATAACAAGGAGTTTTTGCTCCGAAGGGGCAATGTTCCGAAAACTATGAGGGTTTTTAATCCGTGGGTTTTTTAGCCCGAAGGGTCGTTTGTCCGACATTCGGACAAACCCCCTTCGGACTAAAACCCTCGGAGTAAAATCCCTAGGAGTAATAGCCTTCCGGAATAAAGGATCTTCGAAAAAACACACCTTCGGACTTTACCAATACCAACATATCAAAAATGGAAAACAAAATAAGACATCTTACATTACTCCTTTCGCATCGCACCTATCGTTTGTATCATGATAACATAGTTGATAATTACGCCCAAATAAAACACCAAAAAAATAATGTAAAAATAAAAGAAACTCCGTACACCCGGCCCGTGTGATGGATGTATTTCATAGCGTGGTGCGCTTAAAAATTTTGCATTAAACAAATGTTGGAGACTGACGCTCAAAGATTCAAACACATGATGTTTAAAAGAAATCCTAACTTTTCGTTTAGAAGTTTGGCCATTTTATTACCGAGATCCCGTCAAATCCAAATAACACAACCACAAAACCACTTAGGTCGTAAACCTGGATTCCTGATGAAACATTTTATTGAGATGCCAGGTTTTTTTAGATCGAGAATCCAATCTACCATCTTTAATGAAGAATTACTCTACAATGGTACGTATTTTTTTTTCCTTCCGAGAAAAAACATTTCGGTCAAAAATTTGGATTCTAGCCGATAAAATAGGTTTTTTATTAAAAACCGAGAATCTCGGTAGCCTACTTGATATATCGGCGAGACGTTTTTCGACCGACAATGCAAGTTTTTTCAATAAAAAAACATGGTTTATAGGTCAAAAAGCAGGTTTAACAGAAAACTTAATTCTTAGTCCATAAACTAGCCCTTTTGTTTTTTCATATAGAAGCATGGAAGTTGATTGAAACTTGTACATTATATTCCGTCTCGAGTTCTAAGGCTATCTTGTGAAATCCTTTGATTTGCCTAAAGGCTAATGAAAAATTCTTGTTAATGCCTTTCCTTGATACACTTCCACTTCCCCACCAAAAAATACTTTGAGTCCGCTGGGGTAAAAATAATCAACACAACACGATTGTGCCTTATGTGGGAATAAGAGAGACTCTCAACATTCCCTCATAATCGTAAAACTATGCTGACCCAAGGTATATCCTGGCATCATAAATTCTTTTCTCCGCATTAGCTTTGACACTCTTCAAAAAATTTTTACTGATCAGCTCCCTGGAATTTTATTGGCGACCTGAAAGAGCCAAAAAGTTGCCAGTGTAAAGACAACTGGGTGTTCCCCATGAGAGAGTGTCCTAGCTACCCATAGCAACATGTACGGAATAAACCGTGACCTTGTAGCGGGCATTTTGTTTCAGTGCTGAAACAAATGATCCATACAACACTCAAGGAGAACACAATAGACAGATGGGTGTAGGACACGCAATCCACACGGACCGGTAGTATATGACACCTGCCACTACAATTCACCCTTTCCCCGCAACAGAAACCGGATCTTGCTATTCGGGTTAATGAAGCTACACCTCCATCAGTATAAATTGAGCTCATTATTCTTTGAGCAGAACATTCATAAACCCCACAGCACGGAGAGCAAACAAAATCTGCTGGTCGCGCATCGCTCCAGAACAGGGTTAGACACCGTAGTTTATTCTGTGTTGAAATCGGTAGTAGGGTCTCCTTAACAAAGTGTTTTAATTTCTTAATTCCTATTGGGTATCAAAAGTAAAATAAATAAAATAATTATGCATTACATTAAAATAAACCCTGTCCGCAAAAAAACAGTTATTTTGTTTTTTTTTTTTTTTTAACTATTTATTTTTTTGTATTATGTCCTTTTAAATTTCTTTTTAGGACATTTCTTGCTTGTGCAATAATTCTTTAAGGGGCTGGCTCTCTTTTCTCTATTTTGAATGTTTCTATAGATTTTAAATGTTTTGCTGGCTGCTTGCTGATAACTGATTCAGGTCTTGTGCCGTTCAGCTCTCCTGTCTGGGCTTATATTCTGTTTTTTTATATACGTTTCAATGTATGTTTCCAATAAATTATGTAAAATTATTGAAATGATGAATGCAAAACACTCTCGAGTAATAATCCCACCACCGTTAGTTTGGGGTAAATTGCAAGAAAGAGTAAAGTATGGAAAAGATCACTACTCTCCCACTATAAATTTTAGCCGCTCATATGGACCTATGTTATTAAAGTGTAATTGTAGGGAAAATATTTTCTACGTGAGATTCTTTTTTTATTTTCGTAAACATGTTTTTCTTTCCCATAGGAAAGGTATTTTTAACGAGCACAAGTAACCAGAAATTTTCTATGATTAGAAATGTCTCACCTTTATTTTAGATTGCTAATACACTCAAAACACCAACAATATTAATACTACATTGTAAGCTTCTGAATTATGGGCCGCAAACGTCTGGTTTCAAAATGTCAAATACTGAGAAAGGTCTCACAAAACAAGGGCCTAACAAAACAAAGGTCTCAACAAACTAAGGTCTCAAAACTTTACAAAGGTCTCAAAACTATGCCAGGACTCAAAAGCCGTAACGCGGCGGTAAGAGGAAAAAGAGGTATAAAACCACCACACAAAGGTCTCAACATCAACAAAGGTCTCAAAAACGCAAACATCCAATACTCTAAGGTCCAACCCTTAAAGAACGCAAAAGGTCTCAAAACCACAAAAAGACTCAAACACCTCCAACATCAAACAAAGATTTCAAAACCACGGGTCTCAAAAAACACATAAAGGTCCATAATCAAACAAAAATTCTTCAAACCAAAACCGCAAAGGTCTCAAAAACATACATGTCTCAATATATAATAAACACTGGTCTCAAAACAATCAAAAGGTCAAGAAAATGAACAATGTCTCAACACACAAAAAATCACAAAACTTCACAAGGGCCTGAAAAAAACAAGTAAAGGTGTCGGCTCTCGTTAAGGGTTTGTGCACGCCCTATGTACTCTTCAGACGATAGACTGAATATGGTTGCTGAGAATTCATTGGACCCCAAAATCGGTTACTTTGCTTAAAATTGTCCCAAGATATTTTAAGCAAAATGGACGGTTCCTGGATGTTACCACACGTATTTGTTGGTTCCTCGTTATTTTCGGCTCCTGACGGAAATTTCATCAAATCGGTTATTTTGTTCAAAATGGTCAAATGATGTTTATTTCTGACAATTTTAAACACAAAATTAATGGTTCCCAGTTGGATTGGGTGGTTTTCGGTTTTTTCGGCTCCTTTGACATTCAACGTGTGTTGAGTAATTGCTGGATAGCGAATAGGCTCTTTGGGTTCAAAATGGTCAATAGAT
>JAMKCH010015817.1:0-27942 GCA_023653785.1 Ophioderma brevispina
CTTCCCTCCACTGAAATGAATTTAGTAAAAATAATCTTTTCTGCCATCGAGGATGACTTTGGCTGGAATTTCTTTGAAAATTATTTGCCTTATCTTATAAGGTACCTTTCTGTGAATTTCTGACAAAATCAAGAATGAAGATCATCATTTTTCTGTATTTTGTCCAAAATATACAAAACTCCCATTGACTTCATGTGCAAAACTTTAAGCTCATGGTGGCCACCCAAAACCTTTTTGGATTTGATTAAACTTGACAGAGAATGTTTTCTAGTCTAATGGAACATTTTAAGATTAGGTAGAAAAAAATCTGCTCAGCATGAGGTGCGTTTGATGCACCCTAGGTCCCACCCAATTACAACATATATTTTTCTCCGTTTTTGTAGGAAGGGCCATCGCCAACATACTTACCCGATTGAGCAAGCTGCCAGAAAAAAAAATATGGATACCTGTCTCGTTTACAAAATTTTACTTTATTCTGTGTATCCTCATTGAAATTTAGGATGACACTCTGTTATGGTACTCTCTGTTCTGAGGGATTCCTCTCAGTCACTCATAGATAAAACTGACTTAGAGATTTTCCCTCAGTCACCCATAGATAAAACTCTGAAATTAACTTTCATTAATTATCTAATACAAAATATATCATTTGCTTCCTGTAGGAAAGTCCCAGCAAGAACTAGAAGAGGAGCCCTTGCCGAGAAGAAGATCACAAACAACCAGCAAGACAGCAGTCAGTCGTCAATCAAATCCGAGAGCAGCACTCCCAAGTCACCCGTCGGAAAGCGGAAATTGAAGACATCAAAGAAACAGTCAAGTAGTAGTCAATCTTCTCAAGATGAAAGTGCTGAGGAATCCCCTGTTAAAAGACGGAAATTGAATAACAATAAGCAGAAACGTCAGCGGTCTTCTCAGGCATCGGAGAGTGACAGCCAATCATCGCCTGTTCAGAAGGGTAGTAAAGCCCAGCAGACTATCAGAAAATTCTTGACAAGAAGCAAAGCAGCAGAGTCACCCGGTTCTCCTTCCAGTACTCGGGCGAGCCCGGCAAAGCGCTCGCAAAAGAGACCGACGAGTGAGGAGTCGCCAGCAAAACCAGCTAAAAAAGCCAAGACCACCAAAGCTGCAGTAGAGTCAAAAAGAACTGAGCAAAAACGAGGGGTTGCAGGGAGTGTAAGCAGTTCAAAGAAAAAAGTAATGTTAAGTTCACCAGCAAAAGCTAAAGTAACAAGTTCACCAGCTAAAACAAGTACTAGTGAATCCTCCTCACAGCAATCTTCAGGAAGCCAGTCCAGCCAGGTCAAGAGGAAACTACTCAATGGGCCTTCAACACATATAAAAAGGTTAGTCGGTTAAAGATATTTCGGGTGTAACTCCTTGCACCAGCATACACAAATGTAAATCAGTAGGCATGTAAATGTTAGACGGTTAATACTGTGACATGAACGCAGGTAAGAAAGGTAAGGAAAATGCATTAGACATGTACATGTAGTGGTAAAGAAATAGCAAGCTTAAATTTCCGATTCTGAAAAGGAAAATGTGAAATTAACTTAGTCTAGACTCACAGACAAGTTTTTCCTGATAGACTCCAACATGTTTTGTCGCAATCAGTAGCTTTTCATTTATGTGAGAGCACTGGTTCTGCGGGAAGTCAGACAGGTTGGACGGATGGTACTGGTGATGTCAATTATTTTTTCCGTGGATGGTAACCGTGTGCACGGTACACTTTCATATAAAACGACCATGTAATGCAAGAGAATTACATGGCATAATACATGCCTAATAATTGTTTATAGCATAACTAATTAATTAATAACTGTGAATTTTACTACTTGCTTGAGAAATACAACAATTCAGTGCAGCTTGCCACTGAATTTTGGTGCTTGTAAAAAGGTGATACTTTTTTTTTATCAACTTACAGGATTTGAATTTTGAAAGAGGAGACCCACCTAAAGTTCTAAAAATGGGGACTTGTAGCAGATGAGGAGGGTCCCACAATGTTTGCATGATAAGGGCATCCCACCAGTTTACATTTTTGTTATCATATCAGTTTAGTCTTAATTTATCAAAATTTACAACAAATTTCAGTAGCCATTTATCACCAAACTGCTCCATCCGGGAGTTCAAATTTGTCAATGAATATTTGTCAGTCCTCTGAATTTGGTGGTTGGCAACATGAATATTATGGCATAATTTAGTAGGGCTGCACAACCTCCGCTATTTTGGTAGTCGACTAGTCGACACTAAATAGTCGCGACTACGACTATCATGGCGATTATTGGAGGTCAAAATTTGGTCAAAAGTTCAAGCTTAAATTGTTGTGTACGATACAGTTAAATGTTCCTGGTAATTTGGGGTACTACTGATATAAGACATACAACACACATTGTACACATATCTAACTCAAGAAAATACACTTTTATTTGTTGTTTTGTAAGTGTTTTTTTTTCCTTTCATGCGAACAAAACAATCATGAAGTTTAATAAATGGCAAGTGCCAAGTTTACATCAATGTCTCAATTGAGTCAATTCTATTTACTTGCGCAAGTGAAATAATTCCTTCCATGGCGAATGTTCCAGCCAAGAACACATACGCAAAGATTGATATGACGTGATGAAAAAATCAAGACATCGTTCTAGTGGTGCTCTTATCATAAAAGGATTACAATTAAATAAATGCATAATGTTGACTCGTTTACGGAAGCGAGAGTCTGTTTAGCTTGCGGGTTTTGACGGAAGTACTGGTTATTTATAGTGCATTAAACGAAAAACAACATGCGGATATTCATAATGACTCAGGAAACACGCAAAGGTAATAAGTTACAATCAGTTTGAATAGTATTACTTGCAGATGTACAACATTTCTAAGATCATTTTTAAGCTTTTTAAAAAAGTTCCAACACTGCTCATTGAAATAGTTGCAAAGTAGCTGCATGATAGTCGTGATCGTGACGATGGCCAATAGTCACGACTACGACTTTAGACGACTTAGTCGTGCAGCCCTATAATTTAGATGGACTATTGAAAGTGTTCAAGAGAGTAAAGTGTATACTGACTTCTACTCAGGCATGTCATAGCATACACATATGACTGTATATGTAAAATATTGCCCCTTGAGCCCAGTCATGAGGAGCCTGAACTGGGGATGGATAAACATGACAACTAATTAACAAACATGGGGTGGTTAAAGACAGTTTTCAGTGACAGTGCTCTCATATTTTGGGATGTTTTTAAATTACAGATTAGGGACCAGAAGCAGTACAAAATCAACCAGATCCGGTAGGACAAGAATGGACTCGCCTCTCACCTCCTCATCATCATCGTCGTCTTCTCCAGCTGTGCCATCACCTAAAAAGTTGCCTTCCAAGTCTGAAAACAGAACTCAATCATTGAAAAAAGGAACTGCCTCACTGCAAAAAGCGGCACTTTCACCCAGAAAGTCTGCTCCCTCTCCAAGTAAACCTGCTCCATCTCCCAAGAAAGTAGTTTCACCTTCACCTAAGAAAGTACTTTATTCTTCCACTAAAGTAATTTTTCCTTCTCCTAAAAAACTAACTCCTTCATCTAAGAAAGCACATTCTTCTTCCCCCAAGAAAGTTTCTCCTTCTCCAAAGAAAACAACTATTACACCAAGAAAATTTGCATCGAAAAAGGTGAGAGGGGCACCTCCTAAATCTCCACAGAGTGATTCCCCAAAGAAAGTGGTATCACCAAATAGAACTTTCGTACAAAAGAAATTGACGGCTTTCACAAGAGGAAGAGGGGGTAATGCAACAAAAATGACCTCAACTCCAAAGGTTACATCATCACCTTTGAAGAATCCATTACTAACTGGGAAAAAGGCGCCCTCACCAGTCAAGACAGCACCACTGCGTATGGCGGCAAAGAGGAATTTAACCAGAAGTAACAGCCAGAGCAGTAGTGGTGTTTCCTCTTTTTTTTTTTTTTTTTTTTAAGAAAGTACTTTATTCTTCCACTAAAGTAATTTTTCCTTCTCCTAAAAAACTAACTCCTTCATCTAAGAAAGCACATTCTTCTTCCCCCAAGAAAGTTTCTCCTTCTCCAAAGAAAACAACTATTACACCAAGAAAATTTGCATCGAAAAAGGTGAGAGGGGCACCTCCTAAATCTCCACAGAGTGATTCCCCAAAGAAAGTGGTATCACCAAATAGAACTTTCGTACAAAAGAAATTGACGGCTTTCACAAGAGGAAGAGGGGGTAATGCAACAAAAATGACCTCAACTCCAAAGGTTACATCATCACCTTTGAAGAATCCATTACTAACTGGGAAAAAGGCGCCCTCACCAGTCAAGACAGCACCACTGCGTATGGCGGCAAAGAGGAATTTAACCAGAAGTAACAGCCAGAGCAGTAGTGGTGTTTCCTCACCAAGTAGCATCAATTCGTCACCGAGGAAAATGTCGCCAAGAAAAGGACCGTCTTCTGCGATCTCTCCTATGAAGAAGACCCTAGTAAATGCAAGGAAAAATGTGTAAGTGTTTACCTGTGATTTAATCTTTGAACCCAAAGGGCCATATTTCTGGCCTCACAAGAAATGTAAAATAACCTGTAAGATAAGTGGTCACATTACTTTGAAATGTCATATGATTGCGTGTCACATGACCCATTGCTCAAACAAAAGGTTGGTATTTAGTCATGTCATCTGAAGCAATTCTGTGACTGTGGAGAGCAGAGTATTATTTCTGTGGATTTGTCTTCAATGATTAAGGTAGATGAACAAATTTAGCAGGGGTGCCCCTTGCGAAAGTGTGAGCGGCATCCAGGAGGAGGGGATAATCCATAATACAGGGGTTTTTTTTTTTTTTTTTTTTAAGAAAGTACTTTATTCTTCCACTAAAGTAATTTTTCCTTCTCCTAAAAAACTAACTCCTTCATCTAAGAAAGCACATTCTTCTTCCCCCAAGAAAGTTTCTCCTTCTCCAAAGAAAACAACTATTACACCAAGAAAATTTGCATCGAAAAAGGTGAGAGGGGCACCTCCTAAATCTCCACAGAGTGATTCCCCAAAGAAAGTGGTATCACCAAATAGAACTTTCGTACAAAAGAAATTGACGGCTTTCACAAGAGGAAGAGGGGGTAATGCAACAAAAATGACCTCAACTCCAAAGGTTACATCATCACCTTTGAAGAATCCATTACTAACTGGGAAAAAGGCGCCCTCACCAGTCAAGACAGCACCACTGCGTATGGCGGCAAAGAGGAATTTAACCAGAAGTAACAGCCAGAGCAGTAGTGGTGTTTCCTCGCCAAGAAAAGGACCGTCTTCTGCGATCTCTCCTATGAAGAAGACCCTAGTAAATGCAAGGAAAAATGTGTAAGTGTTTACCTGTGATTTAATCTTTGAACCCAAAGGGCCATATTTCTAGCCTCACAAGAAATGTAAAATAACCTGTAGAGCAGAGTATTATTTCTGTGGATTTGTCTTCAATGATTAAGGTAGATGAACAAATTTAGCAGGGGTGCCCCTTGCGAAAGTGTGAGCGGCATCCAGGAGGAGGGGATAATCCATAATACAGGGGTGAAAATGCTTGGATTGCTGTAAAAAGGTAACCAAAGCGTTTGTCTTGTTACAAGAATTAAAAAAGGGTATAGTTTGTACTACCTAAAAAGTATAGTTATGGAGATATAAGACAAAAATCGTCAAAAGTCAAAGGTCACCACCAAAGGTTAAATCTTAATATTGTTTTTTTTTTTTTTTTTTTTATTAAGGTAGATGAACAAATTTAGCAGGGGTGCCCCTTGCGAAAGTGTGAGCGGCATCCAGGAGGAGGGGATAATCCATAATACAGGGGTGAAAATGCTTGGATTGCTGTAAAAAGGTAACCAAAGCGTTTGTCTTGTTACAAGAATTAAAAAAGGGTATAGTTTGTACTACCTAAAAAGTATAGTTATGGAGATATAAGACAAAAATCGTCAAAAGTCAAAGGTCACCACCAAAGGTTAAATCTTAATATTGCTCCGATTTCTTTCAAATTGGACTCTTAACAAGCTTTCTGTTCTTATTTGTCAGGAATACTGTGCATAGTCTCTCTTAACATTATCACTGAATTAAATCCACCAACTCTATGTAGTCCCTGCCTGGGGAATCTTGCAAGTTTTAACTTGCAGTATTTTAAATACTTTGTGCTAGCTTCTTGGTGTACAAAGTAAAACAAAAATAAAATATCCCTAAAAGTTGTCATCCTCAAGAAAGATGATCAAAACACACACACTCTCTTACGAGGTTGAAAAAAATGGGTGTATGCTTATGCAGATGCGGCAATGAGAGTGCCCATGCCCGGCTGTGTTCAGAAATGTGACTGCTTAAGTTCAAAGTTCACTTGATTGATTCACATTCCTGATCACAGCTGGGCATGGACGCTCTCAGTGCATTACTGCATCTGCATGTGCATGCGCCCGGTTTTCTAATCCTCAACAGTATTGTAAAACCATGTAGTAACACCGACATATATTACTACCACTGCAGGAGAAATGTAAGAAAAGCAACTAGCCGACAAGTAAATGGTTTGGGAACCAGTGATGGCGAATCGTCTCAAAGCACCAGTGATGAAGATACTCAGACCAAGAGAAGTACACGCACACACAAGCTAGCAAAGACTGCCCAAAGGACAAGTCCTAAAAAGAAAGTAGCTGCTGCTGGAGGGGGAGGGCTCAATGTGAGTAGGTCTTTACATTTCTTTGAAGAACTTTAATATTATGTCAGAAAAAAGGGTAGGTTTACAGTAGGCTGCATGCATTTTGATTTTTTAACCATTTTGCCTGCATGTAGTTTTATTGTTATGAGCCTTGAATTGCTTTTTAAATTTTTTTGGCAACAAATGCCTCAGAGATAAAAAAATCACCTTAAGAAAATAAATTTAAGGCTGTTGCTCTTCCTACAAATATTCAAGCCACTATCAAGTCACTACCTGACTTGAAAAGCAGAGGGGATATTGCGAAGCGTGTGTGTGCGTGCATGTTTTCAAGTTTGGTTAGGTTTTTGTTTTTCAGGTCTTCTTCGAGAAGTTAAAGTTGATTTAAACCAGACATGAAGTTTAGGTGCAGTGGGGGTTCCTTCATATGTGGATGATGTCAAAGGTCATGGACAAAGTTCATCTGAGGTCATGTACCAGACTGCCATCTTGCCATGACGCAAGTTTACTTGCAGTTTTTGTCTTATTTTATTCAGCTGTTAACACTTCCTGTGAATAGCTCAGTCAGCCACACTATATAAGCTATTCCTGCAACAAGTGTCTCTCTTTGCATCTAGGTTAGAAGTAAATACCACGTAATCCAAGGTTGTATTTTGCATAATACTATGTCTTTGTTAGCCATAACTAACAATGATTTAGCAGAGACAAGCAAATCCTGAGTGGTTAACTGATCTTTAAATCCTTATTAGTTGCAGTGGCTTTTTTCAAAGGCATTATAGTTAGTGTTAGGCAAAACACAGCCTGATTAATCTCAGACACAACCTTGGATTAAGTAGTATTGACAACCAAACAACATCCCAAAATCCCAAAAGAGAGACATCAGAAATATAATTGCTCCCTAGATGACTGATATTTCTAAGCACTTCATTCCATAAATGAACCTTTTGAGTTAAATCCAAAAGTTAGGATTTCAGTTATTATTAAAGTAATTATTAATATTACTCATCTTGCAATAAATAATGATATTTGAGATGTTCACCATTTATAATTTCCATTATGCTTCTGCGTATGCGCTAGGGTGGTGTTACATGGAATTATTTGTATTTGTCATGCAATCAAGCAAAATGAGTCCGGGGTTCTGTGCTATCACCTTCAATTGCTGGCAAATCGCCAGACCAAGGGCTATTCCCACTGCAAAACCCATGTCAGCAAATATTATAAAGTTTGGTACACACAAATTAGTTGTGTTACAATCTCTAACCTGACATCAATTTTATCTACTTATCATTTCAGACCAGTCGAAAGAGCCGAAGACGGAAACCATAGGACATTTGAAAACAGTATTGTATGTTTTTGATATAATGGAACTGTTCGTTTTTACCAAGGGACAAATTGAACTTTACCTCCTCTCCATTAACATTCCATGGAATTATGGGAAATGTGGACAAGTTTTAATTAAAAAAAATTAAGAGTTGTCCCTTGTTTGGGGTTTTCAACAGGTAAACAAATTTAAACCAGCTGTAACTTGAATGCCAAGGTCCGTATGCACAAAAAGTTAGACCAGGTTTAAAGTTAGACCTGGTCCAGGTCAAAATTAGTTTTGTCCAAAATAGACAGTTATTTACATTTTCTTCATAAATTAACTTGCAAATTTTAAAGATTTAAATTTAAATATTTAAATAAATACAAAATACCTCATGTCAGTGCAAAGGAAAATGTCTTGTCTTTGTGGGATTAAATTACACTTAGACCGACCTTTGACCTGGTGTAACACTTTAGTGAATACCGATCTTAGAGGGGGAATGGCTCAACAGTCACTTTTATAAAGTATGTTTTCTCTTTCAAAATTTGGACTTGTCCTGTTCACCATCCAAGCCTTTTTTGTTAGATTTTGGTTTCCAGATGTAAATTAAATCCGATGACCACAAATTGCAGCCCAAAAATGTGATAGCTAGTGTTGTGAAAATATAAATCAGAATGAAGTTGGTTAACTATTATTATGCAAAAACGTGTAAGAAATTAACTAGTTTATACAAATTGTTAAGTGAAAGTGTAACAAAAGATCTTGTGTGATACATTATTTATTGAACATTCAGCAGATAAAATTGCCATGTATTTAAAGTTCATTCTAAAAACTGATTGATAGAGATACAATGAAAACAGATTAATTAAAATTTTAATGCCATCTTTATTCAGATTTTTGTACAAAATTCATTGGTTGATGATATGCCCTCCTGATTTTTAAGGTGATCCATATATTTTAAACCACCAGATTGTCCATTTCATTGTTTGGCAATTGTAAACTTAATTGATCTCAATGCAACAGCAAGATAAAGCTCTTATAATTTGTCATTTAAAGTCAATTTCTTTACTCAAATTATCAGCTCTCAGTGGATGATTACCATTAATTACTCTCTTGTCAATTTGCTTTGTTTGCTGTAGATGGATTTATGATCAATATGAGAAAAGTATTTAGCTTTATACAAAAAATCTGGCTTTATAGTTTAAGCTGCATTTCCCATGTTTTTTGGTGTTGAATATTTCAAGCTTTGTATGAGAATATTTGACCCAATTAAGGAGTCAAAAACTGGCCCAGTGTCAAATGATGTGGTCATGTGTGTCATGTCCCTACAAGAAATGCCAAAGCTACAATATAATTTCGATGAAGGCAATTAAAAATTAAGCTTTGATGTGCTCAGGAAATAAAAAAAATAATCACATTTGGGTTTTGGGGATACCTACAAGAAACAACCATATTTTTTAAACCTAATTTTATATTTATTTTTCTCTTGGGTCAGACCCACAGCAGCTGCCAAAATCCCGCTGAGCTATCGTTATGACTGTCATTGTTCAAATAGTGTCTCTTCAACAGACTGTAGAAGGCGCCTGTGAAAATTTGATATCCGGGTTTAATAATAAGGTTTAAAAACAATAATATGTGACCGGGTAGAAGTATTTTGGTTTAGCGGTTTCAGGTGGTATAAAAGGAACTATTTTGGACAATAAAAATTCTACACAGTCTTCAATTTTTTTGGGAAATGTGAAGTAAATGTCCGTGTTTTCAAATGGCAGCAGTGCGTGACCTGTTGTTGGTGTAATCCATGCACAGCGGGACGTTGTTGGCTGCTGTGGGTCAGACCAGATAACATAATCATGTCATACTTGTATGGATATGAAATGGTTCTATAGTGTATTCAGAACTTAATAGGCAGACCATATCAGTTAAAAAGCATTTTATACAGTTTATAAGAGCTGCATTGAAAAAGCAGATGGTGGAGTGCCTATAATGATAATGTATATAAATGTATCAACTGTTGCCTATTTTGAACTGAATAAACCGTAAACAAGGCATAATGTATTATCTAGTTTTGTTATAAGATGTTAATGTCCTTTTAAGATGAAATAGGTAGGCATCAATTATCAGACCTGGAAAATCTTTATTTCCCTGCAAAGTGAACCAAATTTCCCAGAAAGGAGCTTATTTACCAGCAATTTTGTATGTATTTATTGATGTAGTGTAAAAAGGTCAAAAAATTTCCCCTCAAATATTGCATTTTTTCCTGAGAGGAATGTCCTAAATCACATTCATTCTAGACATGGCAATCATATCGACAGCTGATATTCCAACCTGCCGAATCGGATTTGAGTAGGAATTATGCCTGCTAAATGCATTTGCTAGCCCGATGGGGCACTGTTGCATTTCTGATGGACAAGCATATAGAAATTAGGCCTTGTCCAAGCGAAAACGTACAATGGTCGATAGACCACAAATACAATTCATATTCATTTTGGTTGGGTAGTTCAGAAAACCCTGTCAATAGGTAAAATCCAACAAACTATGTTGGGACACACCAGCAAGGATTTGCTGGAGTCACTGTATGAGCTAGTAAAATCTCAATTCCCTTGGCACAGTTCAGTTCCTTCCATTCACCAACTGGTGTATTTAGAAAATACACCCCCTGGTTTTTGGATATGATATAAGATACCCAGATCACACAAGGTCAGTTCATGTCAATGTATGTACAAGTACAACCCACTGAACTGTGTCCTTAGTGGATGAGCATATTGTAACTTATAGTGAGTCCTGTGAATCTCCAGGCATGGGAAATAACTTTTATGGCTGTGCATTGTTCAATAGAACTGCCAATGTATGTGTGTGTTATATGTCATCTGTAAATAAGAATGGACTATGTCCGATAATTTACATTTGCAGAGAAGCTTTTTTATATTTTATATGATGGTTGCACTGTTAGAGCAGTGTGTAGTTGGTTTGAACATGCAGTTTAAGTACTGGTTAGAAGAATATTAAATCGTTGAATACATTGGTGTTTGCATCCAAAATTGAAACTCGGTCTTCATGAAAGGTGGTAGTAAGGGGTGCCTTCTCAACTTGACAATTCTTTTGAATTGTAGTCTTTTAAGGCATTAAAAAGAAGAGGATTTAGTTTCACATTTTTAGCACTAAAACGTACCTGCCCTTGGGGTGTGGGTGCATTTTTTGTAAACACCCACAAAAACGAAAATCAAATTTGTTATGCTTTTCTGACCAGAATGTGCAAAAAAGTTTGGACTGTTTTTGTAGTCAATTGAGTGAGATCAAGCCAACCTTTTTTCCAATCTTAATTCATCTCTGGCATATTTATAAAAGTTAAAAGGAAGTAAAAAGATAGCACCTGTAAGGCGACGAAAAAAAAAAAGTTTTAAGGGCTAATGGACCTTTCGAGTAGCGTCAGTGGGTCTGGCGATTTTTTTTTTCTTTTCTGGCGGTCAAAAATGGCCCCAAAATTTTGAAAAATCAAGAGAAAAAATGAAATTTTTGTACAAATTATTAAAAAATAGCCAAAATTAATAAATTGGAGATAAAAACAGGCTGATTTTACACGATTGTTGGAAAAACTAAAAACAAATTTTTTTTCGTCGCGCTTTTCCTATCCTTAAAAATACACTGGTCATCATGATGACTGATCCACCCAACAATCTTGACCAATGTTGTTAATTTTGTAGGCGTATCAAAGGTGGATTTAAATGTAACAAAATGTCTGATGTGACCACGTCACCCTAATTTTGACCATTTTTATTGTTTCATTCAAGTGTAACTTATTGCATTATATTTAATATCTGGCTGGATATGCAGTTATTTTCTTTGTTTCTTTTTATTGGTTAATAGGTCATTGTAAATATGGTGATCAAATTAACATACACTAGGTTTATTTATGTAGCTGTAAAACTTTTAATTTGGGCCATGGGTTTGTCTTGGAAATTGTATGTAAATTGAAGGTGATGGTAATATATAATTTTCCTCTCGCAGGTGGAATTTATAAGAGTTATGTTTACTTTAAACTGGTCATCATGAATATGTCTTAAGTAAAAATCCAATAAGCTGTCAACAAAATAACCAATAGACCTTTTCAAATCAATGTTTATAAAAGTATTTTGTTTATGATGACCAAATATCCCATTTGTAATGTGTGTGTTTCTGGCAAGCAACTGTGAATGAGCATATGTTGTGTGTTCTCCAAACATTTTTTGTTGTTGATTTGAAACTTGTTTTTTTAGTGTGCTGGAGTAGCATTAATCTGGAATTTTCTCAAACCATTACTATTCTTCTCCCTTAAAGGGGCATTTATATCATCTGAACCGTTAACGATAGTAATCCATGTGTACCAAATCTTACGTGCAAATTCGGTCACATCTGTAAGAAATTCACGATTTTGTATATTTTCTGTCCGTAAACTGACAGAAATTACAGGACAATGGCCTATGGGACCATGGGAAACAAGCAATTGCTCATAACATAAAACTGCAAGATCGGGATCAACTCAAATTTTGTAAATAAGGTTTTCTCAACAATATCTAGTGAAAAATGAAGAAAACAGAAGGTGCTAGAATCACGAAATGCACTTTTAAGCGTTGTCACAGATTGAAAGATTTTGTGTATGCTTGAAAGATTTTGTGTACGCATCCAGAACATGTTTCTATTTCAGCAAGTCAGTGGACAGCATAAACAATACCAGTCCTTAGAGTACCTAAAACTGCTGCAATTATCTCTTAAGCAAAATGTTTTCAGCTATGGATAATTAATTGGTCAAAAAAAATTAAGTATACTTACAAAAGCAATAATAGGACACCTTTTTGAATAGTGCCCTCAATCTTCTAAAATGTTGAGATTTTTGCACAGTTGCATTGGTAATTGACCAGTTAACTATATCTGAATATCAGATCATGATAATAATTCAACGGCCGCTGAAAATGTCAAATATGAAATAGTGCCATGTATGCGTTAACGTTCATCCATTTGTTGGTTCATGGAAGTCAAGGTCTTTTTTGTGAAATTGGGCTCTTTCAATATGAACAGATAGAATCGTTTGTTTCGAGGGCTGCCATAATTATGATCAGGAATCCCCGAATCTAATTACAAAATCCCTTTTATAGTGTTGCGTACACACTTTTGAGCGTTACTATTGACCGGTATAATTTACTAGACAATTATCAACACAACTGCATAAATCTCACAAATTTGAAAATTGGGGGTGCTCTTCAAAACATGCTATTATTGCTTTAAGTTTTAATCAGGACTAAGAGAGTAGCATACACTGTTCAGTCTCGGAGGGTGTATTGAGTCCATCCCACAATGCACCAGTTTGGGGAAATTTCACCTCAATAAGGTCATGTGATCCCACAAAAATCATTTTCTTAACACTAAAAACCTTGACTTTTACACTCATTTTAGCCCACAATATGTTAGTACTTATGGAATTTTTAGCATGATCATGAAATGTCTTGTGGTTCTTAAACTTTTTGAACACTTTTTATCCCTAAGTACTGACATGTGTTTAGTACCGTGCAGTATAGGTGCATTGCAATGCATTATGGGATTGATTCAAAACACCCTCTGGTTCAGTCTGAAGTATGGAGTCAACTATGCACGCCTAAATGCCAATACACACCAGGTCACAATAGTGGTCCACAGAACACTTGATTAAATGTTTTTGGTATTAAGGAATGTGAAACGCCCTGTACATGGTGTGCAGAAGTGAGTGATAGAGTTGGATATTAATCAAAACATTGCTTACAACTGCCTTCAGAAAAGGTCTGTTTTAAGTGAAAAATTATATTGTCATTGTACTCATTTTCAAAGTACACAGCCAATTTCTTCATGGTAGTTGACACGCAGCTACCACCGAGTGGACTTGAATTACCTACCCACTAGATGTACTCTCACCAGCCAGGATTCCATGTTTTTGCCGCATAGACGAATAGTGTACACACAGCGGCTGTCCGCACCGTCGCAGAGTAACAACATGGTTACAGCAGCTCTCAGTGAACACGCGCGGTATTTCTCTTTGCCAATTTTGCTCTTTAGATATTTTATATTGTATGCAGGTCTATAAGGGTTTTTGATGTCCAATTCAAATTTTGTAATGATTTTCTTCAAAAATGACAAAAAAATGATAAACAGAAAATATGCGTACAGCGCCCTCATTCTGTCCACTATCAAAATGACGGCATAGTAACTGTGGGGTAGCTATGTGGTAGCTGCGTATGTACTCCGGTACTGCATACACCATATCCACCTCCTCGGCAACTAGAGGGTAGCCATTGGGGTGGGTACTGTAGAGTAGACACATCACATACCTAATAATTATGTACTTTGGAAGCCCTATCTTGCAGCTACTGCAACCCAGCTAGACCAGTGTGTACTGTGCTGTAGCTGCCGTGGTAGACAAGGTGTAGCTGCCGAATGTTGTACCCCTTCATACCTGTGCCAAAAAGCAATAATTTCACCCCAAGCCTTATCTAATTTTGCATTGTATAAATCCTATATTGGAAGTTGATGCAGACTTAACAATATATACCTGTATTTAACAAATGCTCTGCAGAAATGTGGTCCCCCTTCCCTATGATAGTGTGTTGCAACAAAGTTGCTTGAGAAACTGGTGGGTGCTGGTGTAGTATAATGTACAGCCACACATAATCTTTTAAAATGTATAATGTATGACTCAAGTTACAAACTTTTGGATCTTGGAAAGTGAATTAATAGAAACACTGATGAAAAAAATCCTCTGTTGTTACAAGTTGATAGTCTTCAATCATTGGGTAGTGTTCAATGTGTGTGTGTTTGTTTTTGTTACTTGCAAGCTAAGAATGCAATTTGTCAATTTTAATGTCCCCATCTTGCCCACCTTTGTTGAAGGCTAGGGGATTGTATCCAAAATTGTTTCTGCAAAAAGTTATCTTCCAAAGCTTGGTGGATTTAGTCTCTCATTCAAGTGTGCAAGGCTAGTAGAAAGTAAACATTTTACTCTAAATTTACCCCTGGAGGGTACTCGTGCATCTGTTGGTAGGTATCAGGGACTGACTTTTAAGGAGAGTGAGAGCTACAGCTCCCCTGCAGCTCTCCTTAAGCACTTTATAGGAGAGCGATTTAAAGCTCCCCTTGGGAAACTGCTCTATCCATGTTTAGCACTGGTATATGCCATGAAAAACTCCCCTAAGAGCTCCCTCTGATATGACCAGGGGAGCTTTATACCGAGCACCACCTTATTTTAAAAGTCAGTCCCTGAGGTATGTGCCAGCCCGATTTCCAAACATAGTTGCGGAACCGATTTCAGGATGTAAAATTTGGGATGTGAATTTTGGTTAAGTTTCTTCATCAGAAACAAAGGCTTTGATGCTTGATTTCATCAAATTTTGAAGAGATAATTAGGCGAAGGCCATTCACTTTGGAGGTATTCATTTTTGGACACAATCTCCTATATAATTTTTGGCATTGAATTCCAACATTTAATGTTTTAAATGAAATGTTACAATGTAGAAATTGAAAATACTTTGCTACAAAGTTTACAACTAAAAGTGTACACAATTTTGTTTTATGATTTAGCTGAGATGAAGCAGCTTATGTACAATTTTTTTTTTTAAGGTACTAAGACGATGTGGGTTCAGGTTTCGTGCTTAGCTCGCCAATTGTATATAACCATTTTATTGTTACTCTTAATAAACTGGCATGATGTACTAAAATAACAGAGTTTTGTAAATATTTTATGAAAAATAACCAAGAATTTCCTGTATATCGCAAGTGTAGTGTTTTGGTTTATAGTTTACAGCCCATTGTTTCTGCATGATGAATTTGTATGGCAACATTGTTTTTCCCATGTACTCTATTTGTATAAGGGTCGCAGTGCAAAGACAATGTTGTCTCAAGATTGATATGAACTTAAGGTGTGTGCGGGTGGAAGTGTACTTGATTTTCCTTCTCTGTGCAGTGATGTAAGTGGGTAATGGGCAAAAGTTCCATTAAAAACAGTGTGCAAATTCCCCTGTTTAGCATAGCAAAATGCTACCCATTTTGAAGTAACTGCTACACAAATTTTGGCTTGCATAGCATTTTTTACAATGCTAAAAGCTGCTAAATATACAAAATCATCCCATTTATGATAAAATTGTCAAAAACTGCTATACAAAATTTTCAAAGGAATTTGCACACTGATTAAAAAGTTCCGGTTCATATTGCCAGAGTAATTACATGCATGTGAAAAGTGATATAAACAGATTTGTGTGAAAAAGCCTCTAAGCTATGACATCACTTTACGAACAAATGAACCAGAGCATAGAAAGGTTTACAGTTTGTTGCCATACTGGTGTACGCAATGACTATAAGGTAAAAAAAAGTGTTTGCCGTAACCCAAAACTGACCCTAGCAAAACCTGCTGACTCAAACATTTTTATCCAAATTAACAAAATCTGCTGACCGACCCATGATTTTTAATTTTTTTTTACCAGAGTAAAAGATGAAAAAACAACCCCTAAAATAAAAGATCTTTGCCATGTCATTGACAAAGCTTTAAATAGTAGCATGTTGTATTCATTTAGAGTAGAACAGTGTGAAGTTTATCTTTTAAAAAATCTGACCGACCAACCCTAATATTTTTCCACTGTTACAGCAAGCAAAACTTTTATAGGCCTAAGCATACAAGTACTTGACAACATTTTGAAAGCCGAGTCAATGTTCTGCATCTCATTGCATGCTCTTGATGATATGCTTGACATTTGCCTAGAAATTTTCTGTAAAATGTAAATAGGTTTTAAAAGTGTGGCCACTAATCGTGGTATTGCATGTTTTTGCACCGAGACCTGGAGTTGTATCTAAACTTTTTTTTCTGTAATCTTGGGTCCAGATTACCCTACCCAGATTTTGTATTTATTCCTGTTCAGAGCAATTTGGCAAAAAAATAAATGCTTGAATCTTTATGAACATTGTATGAAGTCGTCTGAATGTGTTTTTTTTTTTAATGGATATTCTTACAGTTGCCACAGATCATGGATTTTGTGTGAGCCACCAGCTATAGCTGGCAGGACCACTTTGCTATCTGTTGTGTGTATGTGTCAGTAAAAGGTTAAAGGCACTATCAGTGATTTGCAATATCAGAAAATCATCAAAAATCAGATTTTTGCATGTTTGTAAAAAGTAGAGGTACCCTAACATAGCTTGCAAATGAAAAGATCAGAAGCAACCTATTAAGGACAAAATCGGACATTTTAGTCTTTACTGTCTGTACAGACACTTACTATAACACATAATTGAATGGGGATTCATTTCTTTGAACACTGCTGTTTCTTCCTTTTCTGGCAATTCTTCAGCTGTAAAAAGTAACTTATGAGAATTTATATAGACTTAACCTTCACTTTTAAGCTATTTCTGCAAATTTCAAATATTTTGGCTGTTTCGAGTGAATCACTGATAGTGTTCTTAAAGTGTTAAAATATTTTAAATTCGCAGGAATAGCTTAAAGTGAAGGATACGTCTGTAGAATTCTCATAGATCACTTTTTCCAACAGAAGAATTGACAGAATATGAAGAAAATGGAATTGTTCAAAGATATGAATTTCCATTCAATTACGTGTTGTAGTAAGTGTCCATACGGACAGTAATGACTAAAATATTCTATTTTATCCTTATTAGGCTACTTCTGGTCCTATCACTTGTAGGTTATGTTAGGATATCCAAACCTGTTATAGACATGCAAAAATCTGATTTTTGATTTTTTTGATTTTCTGATTCAGCGAATCACTGATAGTGCCTTTAAGTTTTTTAAAATTGACCTCAATTGAAAAGTTGAAGTTCAATTGGAACCAAACTTGTGTCATAGGTGCACCATGGGATCCCTCGTATGTTGAAGTCAAAGGTCATGTGATATCAAGCTGGAAAATGGGCTAAAATGTAAAATGTGTATTGAGTGTTGATTGAACTAGCGAGTTAGCAAATGGAAATAGCGTAAACACAAGAGACAAACTTGAAACTAGTGGAAATAATAACATTTCCTACTGATAATACTGCTAAATCTGTCTTATCGAAGACGGAGGTAAGAAAGGTAGGCCTATGTCAATTTCATAACTCTTTGTGTAAGCTTTACTTTTAATAAAACAAAGTGTTTAAGGTTTTATTATGGAGGAGGAGGGGAATGGAGGATTTGAGGGGGAATACGAAAAACAAATTGTAAGCAAGAGGGTGAATATAAACATTTTCATCAAGGAGAGAGGGCGAATATGAACCTTTACATGGTTTTTTTTTTTTTTTTTTTTTCAATTGAAAAGTTGAAGTTCAATTGGAACCAAACTTGTGTCATAGGTGCACCATGGGATCCCTCGTATGTTGAAGTCAAAGGTCATGTGATATCAAGCTGGAAAATGGGCTAAAATGTAAAATTGAGCTCCATTGAAAAGTTGAAGTTCTAACTTGAGTCATAGGTGTAACATGGGATTCCTCATTTGTTGATGAGGTCAAAGGTCATGTGCCAAGGTCAATGGTTATGTGACGTCAATTTGTAAGATAGGCTGGGTGGCCCACAGCTTATATTCTTTTATATAGCGAGCGCGAAGCAGAGAACCACAAAATTCTATAGTAGATTTCAAATTACGTGAGACTCCTTGCTTTTTGGGATGGGTATGGGGTTCAATCCCTGGCCATGCAGAGACTACACCTTTGTTGCCATTACAAAACATATTGTGACCACGGTATAAAGTTCCTGTCCCGGGGGGGAAAGGGGCACTTGTATTCAAAGGTGGATATGATGCGTGAACATGGACTTCCAAAATGCACCCTAAACATGTATTTTCACCGACTAAAAAACAAGTTAAAACATACCCTAAACAAGTGTTTTTATCTGTTTATGATAACATTAACAAGTACGCAGTGCATTGAATCGTAAATATACCCTTTATTATCTTGCTTTGCTTTATTTCCCAAGTTCCGATTACAATATTTTGGATGATTTTGATCCCTACTTAATGAGATATAACATGACAATTTCATGGTTAAGAAAAAAACATACCCTTTTTTCCATGTTTTGCTGTTTTTGACACCCTAAACGATGTACACGCGTACATCGCCTGTTGGAAAAAAGACGCCCTTTTTGCGCGTTTTCTTGTTCACGCATCATATCCACCTTTGAATACAAGTGGCCCCCCCAGAGTTCCTGTACACAATCGGCTTACTGGAAACTGATGGTTCAGTTATACAATGGTGTGTTAATGAATGATTTAATGCCATTGTTGGTCGGAATGTCAAATCTATTTTGCACTAATCTCTTAGTACAAGGTTGGCCCATTTTTGATGACCAAATAATAACTTAGTTGTGCTATGTGTGCATCGATATATGAATGCATTATTTCTCCAATGCTGTGATAACGAATGTGTCAAAGGTATAACTTATGTTGAATTAACGCACACCTATGACGTCACGGCATTGTTTTGTCGCTCCATTATTTTGCACGAATGTAGAGTTAGAACAATAACACTCCATTCGTAAATGTACGAATGGAGAGTTTTTATTAAAGTCTCCATTCGTACATTTACGAACGGAGTGTTATTGTTCTAACTCTACATTCGTACAAAACAATGGAACAACAAAACAATGCCATGACGTTATAGGTGTGCTTTAAGAGGAAAATGAAGAAGATTAAAAGTATTACGAAAATAATGACTTAAATATTATTTGGTTAACTATTAATTACACTCACAAGAAAATCACTATTAGACCTATTCATAATCTTCGTCAAATTTAAACATAAAAAGGGCGTGTGTCAAATGCATTTAAATTGACATTTGGGCGTATGAGCCAGAGTGTGATATTTTTTCTTTTGTTTTGATTGTTGTTAGTTTATTTCTGGCTTTTATTTTTGTATTTAAATAAGGAGTTCTGAATAATATACGGTATATATACCAAACAAAAATTATTGAAAATATAATATGTTGACTTAAACATTATTAATTACACCCAAAAGAAAATCACCATTAGGCCTATATACATAAAAAGGGCTTGTGCCAATTGCAGTAGAATTTACATTTGGGTGTATAAGCCAGGATGGGATATTTTCTTTTGTTTTTTGTGTTATTTTATTTCTGGCTGTTATTTTTTCTCTCTATTTTGTTGTCGTTGTCGTTTGTTACTTTAATCTCGCACATGCATCAATGTTAAAATTGTTAATTTCATTTTGCGTATTGATATTTGTGTAAATACGTTAATGTCTAATACAGGTATTTTATTTCATATTCATTTTTTTATCTTTATATTTGTTTTGTTTTGGTTTTAAGTTTGATTTTTTTTTAATTAGGCCTAAGGACTGCTTTACCAACTACTCACGTTTGAGTTTGATCTTGCGCTTATCCTTAACTTGTAAACATTTCTTACATCTTGAAGATCCCTTTTAATTGTAAGAGTAAAACGATGTTAAAATGACGATGTGGGATCATATTCAATAAAATTATTCAGGTATAAACAGTGGGGAAAAATACTTATTCGGGGGAGGGCAATGGAGGATTTTATATTTTTTTTTTAAAAAATTCTTTTCCTTGATTTTGAGATTTCTCCATGTAAAGGTTCATATTCGCCCTCTCTACTTGATGAAAATGTTTATATTCACCCTCTTGCTTACAATTTGTTTTTCGTATTCCCCCTCAAATCCTCCATTCCCCTCCTCCTCCATAATAAAACCTTAAACACTTTGTTTTATTAAAAGTAAAGCTTACACAAAGAGTTATGAAATTGACATAGGCCTACCTTTCTTACCTCCGTCTTCGATAAGACAGATTTAGCAGTATTATCAGTAGGAAATGTTATTATTTCCACTAGTTTCAAGTTTGTCTCTTGTGTTTACACTATTTCCATTTGCTAACTCGCTAGTTCAATCAACACTCAATGCATACGTTTAATAAATCCCAGATTCTCCCGATTTGGTTGCGTCGATTCCTGTTGTAGTGTTTTATCTCCTAGCTTTAGTGTAATCCAAGACATGGCACAGAAGTTGTAGAAGTAAATATTCCATCATATAGATCCCAGTTTTTGGTCAAATCAATGTATTTAATCGTATTATCGTATCCTGTGTTTCACTGGAAAGTTCATGAAGTTTAACGTAAATAAAATCCCAACAGTAGGCTTAGCACAATCAAATTCATCATAATTGCACTCAAAAACATTGTGCATAATGTACAAGTCGTCTCTTCACTTAAACCCCAGACTTTATAATTCCAAATTTGACGTATAGATTCCTGATGCTCAATATTTTAGTTTTCAATTAGTACGAATCCCAGTTTCGGTTGTCGTATCCTGTTCACGGATAAGTTCATGGTGTTTAACTTGCAATAAAAATACAGTTGTCCACGAAAACATTGCAGTTCAGATTCCAGAGGCTCTTATTACCACCAATCCAATGACTAGTGAACACAGAAACTACACTGGGTTTGAACTATTATCCTCGCATTTGGTCATGCAGATTTCATGCACATTTAATGGCACTTTAAAAACCACTGGCGCAATTACATCCCCAGGATTCTATCAAAGTTTTTAACACGTATTAGGTGTTAATGGCGTTGTATATAGTTTGTATTGTTAAGCTAGGATTTCTTATCTCTGGAATTAACTAGGTCTGTCCAAAAAGCTAAGAGTGCCCAAAACAATGGGTGACGTCCCAGGTGTGCGTTACATAAGATAATAGCCTCGTTTTTCACGACATTCGTGCAAAAAAAAATACGGCTTCGGCTTCGCCTCAGCCGTATTTTATTTTGCACGAATGTCGTAAAACACGGCTATTATCTTTATCATAACAAGTTTAAGAAAAAAATGCTGGTGTTTTCATCTTGATAAACAGCAGCTCGGAAGCCCGCCCCCATAATCCTTTGCGCGTGAACCATATTATCGACTGGCAAATGCGTGTTGACTCCATTTCTTTCTTTGTCGCCGCGGGTAGGTAACATCGGTCAAGTGTATCAACACAGCCTACGCTAGAGAGTACACGGTCATGAACGGTACACAAACTCAATGTTAAGCACTGCACATGAATTTGAAAATGTCAAGTCCAAAAGAAAATAAACATGCAAGTCCGATATTCCTAGCCCCGTTCCTAGCCTGATGCCCAGACATGATGATACAAATCATACACCCTTGCCTAGACTCGGTCTCAACTTCCTACACTCAAGTTACCGTCCCCGATTACCCGCCCAAGTTACCGCCAATTACCAAATGACCCAACAAACAGTTATACAAATAAGTAAAAATGCTGGATATATTCACTGAAACTTGTAACTACTAGAAATTTTAGAAGTAGGGACGGAATCATGTGGCGAAAGTATTACGAAAGTACGAGTGGAAGTTGTAAACACAGAGCTGATGCCAGGCTGGTGACGTAAATCATGTACATAGGCTCATATTACGTGCCGTTGTTTTAATCATGCCACTGGCTAGGGGGCCTACACTCAATTCCTCTTCGCTCAATCGTACGCTCTAAATGCCCTACAGTTGATACTAGCTTTCTGGCTGGTTTCAAGAAATTCTGAAGAAAAAAGAAATATTTAAATACTGCTTACACAAAGAAGCGCATAGCAATCGGGAATCATTTCTTGATCGTTCATATACTATAGAAATTGAACCGACTAGACTTAAAGGGATTAGCAGCGATTTGCTAATCCGACAGCGATTTGCTAATCCGAAACATCGAAAAAATCATCAAAATTCATATTTTTGTATTTTTGTTACTGGCATGGATATGCAAACATAACCTGCAAGTAGTTGGCTTGAAATCTTTTTATCCGATTCTTTAATTTCTATACGTGCGTATCAAAATTCCAACTTGAGATTAAAAAAAAAATTCTCTGTGAATATCCCAGATTTTAAGCATGATATTGTGCACCATGATCAATACAGTTTGACATTAAACACAAACATTATTGATCTTTGATTATTCTGTTCTAGTGTAAACCACAAACAGCTATTGATTGTAGATTTTGAGACGTCATCGCTGTATGTGTATTTGCGGGAGACGGTATGACAAATTTCCTCAAATACTTCATTTTTTCACTATTTGGTGGTTTGTTTCTACATTAAAGCAGTTATATGGAATTGTACACGCTTATCCCTGACAAGTTAAAACAAATTCATTTCCACATTTTTCGATTCGCTCGCAATATTGCTGCTAATCCCTTTAAGCGCAGCTCTCGATAATGTACAAGGAACGTTTGTTGTGCAGAACTATGATTACGTGTTATTGCTATGAGAAGTTCCCGGTGGCACGGAAAAACAAATTTGTAGGCGAAAAGGTACTTGGGAAGGTCTTCTGAGCCGCTGTAATCCTGATACTTCAATTGAAACATCTATCATAGATGTGAAATAATGTATTTTAGGTCAACATTTATTTACTAGCTACATTACTATATATTATATGAGTATCAAATTTTTTTACTTGTGGCCATTAAAATAATTCCTCTTAACTCTTACAGTGAATGGACAGACCTAAAACTTTTAATGAG
This sequence comes from Ophioderma brevispina, assembly GCA_023653785.1. Lineage (NCBI taxonomy): Eukaryota > Metazoa > Echinodermata > Ophiuroidea > Amphilepidida > Ophiodermatidae > Ophioderma > Ophioderma brevispina. The sequence goes on from JAMKCH010015817.1 coordinate 23,449, forward strand.
GTCTCACTTTATTTTGAAATCTACTATAGTTTTTTTTTTCTTTTTTGGAGAGGAAACAAGTGAAAAATATTACTCTGATTGAAATGCTTTTTTTCTACATTCCCAATTAAGTTCCAATAATACTAAAGGCACTTTTCATGATTAGCACCTTCTGTTTTGTTTGATATCCTTGGGAAGTTTATTACCAAAATTTCAGTTGATAGACCATTTGCACGATCCCCGAAATGCATCTCGTTTGGTCCCATTTCCATCCGGGAACTTGTACCAGAGGTCATGTTTACAAAAAAATATGTTCGTTCACATCGCCGAACAGTGCCTAAAATTAAAATACAAAGTACCTTTTCATGTGAAGTTAATCTTACAAAAATGTAGAAGAATATCTTAGGAACAAAAAACAACCGAGGCACTGGTGTTGAAATTCACGACAAAACGTGATATTTTTGATCGTAACTGTGCCCTACTTGTCACCTGACGGACGATTACACAACTATAGTGCAACGTCACAGATAGGTTAAGTTTTCTGGTGTTCTCTTTACGCTCGTAACCGAATGTCTTTAGCCGACTTGAGGCTGGTACAAGTTCCCGGATGGAAATGGGCACCAAACGAGATGCATTTTCAGGTATTGTGCAAATGGTCTATTCTGAGCTTGCATTTGAGGTTATGAGCAAACAACGTTTGCACATCAATACGGTGTACCATCGACGCCAACCAAAAAAAATAAATAAAAATGAAAAAAAAATAAAAAAATGAAAATAAATAAAGTATTTCGATTTTTTTTTTTTAAATTTTTTTTTCAGATTTTTAAAAAAAAATTTTTAGAAATTTTTTTTTTTTAATTTTTGTAATTTTTTTTTTTTTAAGAATTTTTTTTTAAGATTTTTTTTTTTTTACTTTTTAGATTTTTTTTTTTTTTATTTTTTTTATAATTTTTTTTTCAACTATGGATTTTTTTTTTGGCGTCATTTGTACTTTGCTTGTGCCCCCCCCATTGCTGTTCCTGGCCCCTCCCCTTTTCGCTCTATACCTGGCTGGGCTTACAATCCGGAAACCCACCACGGAGGAAACGAGCCGTTCGCTGTTTTTGTTCTGCCTGCTGTAGCCTTGGCCCTGGCCGTGGGTAGGGGCATGTTATACTGTAGCTATGCCGTCTTGCATGTATTACTGCCGTCGCATAACTAAATTCGCGCAATATGTCGTCTCAGATTAGACTGTTCACACAAAAATGGTGATCATTTTACTGTGTTTGTTGTGGATTGGTGGATTAAATGGAGCGGCAGTATCTTATTTGAAGCCTCTTTGACGTCACAATTTGACCCCTTAGCTTACTGAAAAGCTCCTTCTGCATTTCTAATAGTCTGTGGAAACGAGTGGTTTATAGATACCACCCGCTCACTCCTTTACCTTCTTACCCCCCCCCAACGCCTAACCTATTTGTGCTTTCCCCCCAAAAAGAAATTCCTTTTTCTAGACGGGTTATTACAACTTGTTATTGTTTATCCTACTCCTGTTATACCCCGTTTTGCTTTAGTCAATGATTGTCCAGGGAACGGGTGGTATCCTTGGTATAACAGAAGCATGGAGGAGGGGGCGAGTGCTCCCTGCTCAGAACCCTTGCCCACTTGCCCCGTCAGCCCCCATAACTGACGCTTGTAGTAACAGTGTCTATGGAAGGCCCCAAATTCCCCCTCAGAAAATCATTGGCGCCCCTTCCTGGCCGGGGGGCCCCCCCACCCCCCCCCCCCCCCCCTTAATTTTTTTAATTTTTTTAAGTTTTTATAATTTTTTTATGGCTTTTATTTAATTTAGTTTCCTCCTTTGCGGTCATTTTAGCGAAAAAATGGAGTTACCACAGGGGGTTCCGTCAAAGTCGGAAGGGTGTGTGTGTGGGGGGGGGGGGGGTTTGCCCACCTGCTTAGACCTTATGTGTAAAATGGCCAAAATGGTACTTAATGTTAATATGATGGCTACTATAAGCAATACTGACAATATTTGCGTATATCATTCTTATTTTTTTGAAGATTATTTTGTATTACTTTTATTATATAAACTCACAGTTTTGACGTCACTATGACGTCCATATTAAAACGTTATATGTTTGGTACTTATTTTGAAGGACATTTGTACCTACACAGTGCTTCTACCAAACAAGATTTGTTTGTGTTTCCTTTATTGACGAAAAAACGGGGGTGGGTTGTAACCCCCCCCCCCCCCCCCCGGGGCGGTCGATTTAGTAGAAAAACCGTTGGGTGGACGAAGTCGTATATAACTACACAAGAAAAGGTTTCTTTATAAGATTATTCGGAGGAGGCCAATAAGGGCCTATGAAATTAGGTATAACTAGCTCATCACTATCGCCGGGATTTTTGTGAAATCTCTATTCTGCATGATCAGCCTCTTCCTAGATCTTAGTTGGTTAACACGCTGCCATATGAACCCCCAATAACATACATATTAGACCATCAGATGTAACTTATGAGAATGCTGGGCATATATTGTCAGCCTATATCTGGGCTCAAATTATTTAAAGTGTTTAGGAGTTACAGTGGACAAAATGGATTGTTTGATACATATGAATTAGCTCAATTATTCCCATTTTTTTAAGTGTCCCCCGTGGTAGACTTTGCAACTCCCTGCTCTCTTTCTTTTGTTTTTCGGGGAAATACAGAATTGGCAGCTTGAATATCTGTTGTTCTCTGAATATTAAAAACAAGCAAGGGGACGTATGTCTCACAATTTAGGCATTAGCCTTGCATGGTCCGAAAAATTGGCTTCTTGCACCACCTGTTTATTGATCCATGTAATGATACTTGTGCAGTGCGCCATCAGAACACGCCACCCTGACCGACACTACCTGGCCACATTCATAATCAGTTTCTTTTTTTCAGTGAGTTAGGGGAACATTACTCACAGGTGCCAACACGACCTAGCACACAAGCTTTACTTTTTCTGTTTGAACATTGGCTTAGGAACTATTTCAGGTTGGGGCCCCCGCTGGCCTTCGCGAGGCGGAGCACTGAACAAGGAGGTTTGCTGGAGGGGGAAAGCTTTGAATTTGAATTTTTTGGTTAAAAAGTGTTAAAATTATTTGGGGGGTGCACGGGTATCGAGCCACCCCCCCCCCCCCCCCGCAATCAAATTATTGGGGTGCCAAGCCCCCCGTATCCTAAGTTCCCACCACAACAAACAGCAAAATGATCCATTTAGTCTAATTTTGTGTGAGTTCGTCTTATCGTGTCCAAACACAGTGCATCTCAAATAGATCCAGCCATAGAGATGTGTACGCTTACAGGCTACAGCAGCGTCTGGCTGCTTCATTGAAATCGGCAAGGTCTTTGTCCTTGGCATTGTTGCCTCCAGGGCATACCAAGACATGTTCCTATTGCCTGTGTAGTGTCCCTGTTCTGCTTCCAGGTATCCCAACTTCTGCAAGGAAACTTGGATCGGCCAATTTGTGTGGTAGTCTAATGATGCTAAGTAATGATGCTAACCGGCAGTTCTAAAAAGCAGAAACACAAAACAGAAATCTCCGGCCAGTAACTCTCCCTCCCGTGGCTGGTTCCCGGCATCTGTATCCCCAGCCCTTTATATAGCGAAAATTTTATTTTCACTTCCAATTTTTTTTTTTTTTTTGTATCGTACGAACGACGCCAAAAAAAAAAACTCCAAGTGACAAAAAAAAAAATTTCCAACGAAGAAAAAAATCTGCGGAGAAAAAATTCTTAAAAAAATTCTAAAAAAAAAAAATAAAATGCTAAAAAAAAATCGTAAAAAAACAAATAAATTCTAAAAAAAATTCTAAAAAAAATAAAATTCTGAAAAAAAAATTCTAAAACAAAAAAAAAATCTAAAAAAAAAAAATCGAAAAAAATTTTTTAAAAATCCAAATTTAAAAAAAATCAAATTGGAAAAAAAACAGATTTTGGTTTTTTAAAAAAAAATTTCATTGTTTTTTTTTTTTTCATTTTTTCAATTTATTTTTTGGCGTCGATGGTACACCGTACATCAGTCGTCATCAATTTTTTGCATGGCAGATTGGGCACGCAATACTATAATTACCCACCAGTTCAAATAAAAAATCTCATTTGTTGAAGTCAAATATTGACAGCATATGGTACAGGAAAGTATAAGCTGTATATTACAATGCATAAACGACATGTTTAAAATGCCCTTTTTAAAAAAGTTTCAATTACTTTTGTCTTAGTTTTCTTTCCAAACTTATTTATTGGAGTGTCAAGTTAGTTATTCGCTGTAATTATTTTCAGCATGCCTCAATTTTTTTTGGACAAAAATCCCGTCCCCCAATTCTGTATGGTGCCATACAAAGCACTAAACCTTTAAATTAAAAAAAAAAACAAGAAAAGATGACATCACTGCACTATACATTGATCCGGCAAACAAATCATCTTGTAAGAACACACATCCTATAAAAAGAACATACCACACAATGCACCTGATTTTTATTCTCAAAGGATCTATAAAACCAAAATCCCACC